>JARHVA010011723.1:0-31118 GCA_037957365.1 Torreya grandis | reverse complement strand
TCAATGTATCCAAATCCACCTTTTAGATCACTCTTCACTCCTTAATAAAAAATATATCACCATATCAATAACATGAAAAAATGCTCATACACATAGTCCACACTCTAATCTATCTCTCAAATCAGCCACCAATCACACATAGACAACATCTATCCTTTTCTCACACTTAAAGCATCCAAAACATCTTTTTGAATCACCATATACCTCTTCATTCATCCTCAACTAACAAGAGAAGTATTATGACATCAAAAACATGACCCATAGATCATACACATATTCCTCAATCTACTCTACTCATCAACTCATCTACTAAGCAATCTCCCTCTCCTTCACTACATAACTCTCACATGCACACCCCTCTTTCAAGTCTAGAAAGCATCACCTTTGGTTTCACTATTTATAAAGCATTTATGAGCATCACTATCTTGGTCGTGCATTAGACATGCCTTAGCCATTAAGGATTTTCTCACATCAAGACACAACTTAATATCATCCTCAAAGGTCAGCCATAAAATTCATGGGTCACCCTTAAGTAGCTACACCTTTCAATTATGCCCTTATAGCCCTTCTAGGTCTCATGAAGGCCTATTTACCCATTTAGCATTTCATCAAGTAAACAAATTAACATAGGACCAATTTCAATAAAATATTTCCACTCCACATGACCCATTAGACATCCTCAAATGATCATAGTCATCTCTACTCACCTTTGTGTA
The DNA here is from genome assembly GCA_037957365.1 of Torreya grandis. NCBI lineage: Eukaryota > Viridiplantae > Streptophyta > Pinopsida > Cupressales > Taxaceae > Torreya > Torreya grandis. The sequence goes on along the minus strand of JARHVA010011723.1, from coordinate 30,402 downwards.
TGCTCAATGAACTCAAAAAATGATCTTGTACATAGGAACACTATGAACAAACACAAAATAAACTTATTAAGGATTGTTCATACTCAAGATAGATTGATCATACCTTAATATATATATATATATATATATATATACATATATATATATATATGCATATATATATATATGTATATATATATGGATATATATATATATATATATATATATATATATATATATGCATATATATATATATGTATATATATATATATATATGCATATATATATATATGCATATATATATATATGTATATATATATATATATATATACATATATATATATATATATATACATATATGCATATATATATGCATATATATATATATATATGTATGTATGTATCTATATGTGTGTGTGTGTGTGTGTGTGTGTGTGTGTGTGTGTGTGTGTGTGTGTGTGTGTGTGTGTGTGTGTGTGTGTGTGTGTGTATGTATATACATACATACATACATACATGCATACACACACACACACACACACACACACACACACACACACACACACACACACACACACACACACACACACACACACACACACACACACACACACACACACACACACACACACACATGATCCTCATGGAGTATAAAACACTCTTCAATAGCTAATTCATCGTGAAACATCGAAATAATGTCAATACAATCTCAATTATCCTTTTTAGGTCACTTATAGTCCATGGTCAAACACATAGTCAACTTTAAAGCATAATTTATTTGTCTAAACATAAATTAATACCCCCTAATCACATTATATGGATGCACCATGGGGTCCTTTTCAACTTTTCTTTTTTACTTCATCTTCAAATTCATCTTGAATATAAAGTTATTTCACAAACATTAAGCACTAGTTTTTCCTTCATTAATTTTCAAATACCAATCATCATAGTTAAACCTCAGACACTATGCTATCATCTTGTGTCCTCATTACTTAGATTAATCATGCACCATCAATCTTATTATAAGGAGATCAACCTTTACCTTATATTGATCATCATTGGATATTTATTTTGACTATTTGACTTAATGCACTTCATCAATATCCTATAAATATCTTGATATCTATCTATGTTAAACATTGGAAACCTTGAAATCATCATGCTCAATCCAAACCATTTATCTATATATGTAATAACATCCACTCATCATTATATCTTATAAGAATCCTAATCTTTACCTCTGCTCAATGTTAAACTTTAAAAACTTGTCCTCATCTCGTTGCTTCCTGACACCTTGGAACAAACATGCTCTATTTATCCTTTTATAAGGAGATCGATCTTTAACTTTGTTAACCAATGAACACTTTGACTCATTTGAATTACTATTCACCATAGATCTAGATGTAATAACTACTGTGAACCATTGGATCTCCATCTAGTCCTAATCTTTAACATCATGTAAAAATGACTAAGTATGGGAACCATTACAATCTACTTAGAAGGAAAACTTTGCACAATTATATATTTTACCCAACTCACTCGCATGTTATCAAATTTGAACCATAGAAACTAAGAAAAATACTGAACAAACCCATATGACCATTTCCTCCTAAAACATTCATGTGTGTGAGATATTCCATCACCAAACTGCTTACTCTACTCTTTCTTGTACTTATACAAATAGTGTATTTGAGCTTAGATTCAATTTTCACTATCGATATTTGATGTGAAAATGAGAGTTTTTTTTGCATCTGGTCATGGCTTCTTATGGGGTATAGTGTCATATATATAGATGAGTTCTACTCATCCACCAATTCCAATCATCATTGACCTCTAATATTACTTACACATCTTCAAATCACCATAATCATCTGTAAACATCTCTAACCATTCCAAAATTGAAGATCAACCAATCCACTTCAAGCATACTAGGACAAACACATTACACACTTTGCCATTGTTAGACATCCCTTAATCCACTCACTTGGACACCTTAAAACATTATGACATCATTGGTAACTTCCAATTTTTTTCATTTTTCTCTCCTTACTATCATTGATATGTTTTGGCATTTTTATGGCCACCCTGATTAGTGCATTCCCAGATTGGACTAGGTTCTGAGAATAAGGAGGGAGGTCTTGCCCCTTATCAAGCTTTCTATGATCAAATCAACTTTCAAATTAGGGCTCTCCATATGGTGGTCTAGTGAAAAATGAGAGGTTTTTTTTGCATCATGGCTTCTTATGGGGCATAGTGTCATATATATAAAGTTCTTCATCCACCCATCCCTTCTACACCTTTTCCATTATATTCAACTCCTTGTCACCCTTCTTGTTAATGGATTTTTATATTTTTACTTCCTCCTATTCACTAGAACCACTTCTCTCTTTAATTCTCTCCTTAGAGGACTCATCTATTTTATCTTTGGAAGTTTCTTCTTCAGACTTCTCCTCATTTGTATCTTCACCATGATTTTTCTAAATACTCACCTCTAAGAAAATTATTTTGGTGTCAATATTTTCTTGTAATTGGGGGGGTTCCTTTTTTATCTCTATTTGTTTCTCTAAGGTACCAATATCAGTTTATTTTTATTCAAGAACCCCTTCACTACTTGGGTGTGACTCTTGCATATCTTATTATACCTTCCTAGTGGGGTCTCTTAGAACTTTCTTGACCACTTCAACTATTGGTCTTGTACTTGAGCAAGTCTTTGAGGTCTTGTTCTCTACCTTGGCCAATTCCTTTTCTCGAGCAAGTCTCTATTTTTCTTCAAGCACCAACACCTTATTCCCATCTTCTTCTAAATCCTTATTTTATCCTCTTCTATATGTGGAGGTCGTGTGGAGGTTTTTCATGAGATGATGGTCTTTCTAGCTCCTCTATTTCCTCAAGAGTGGTGATCATGTAGCTTTTTAGGGCTTATTTTACATCCTTGGTGCTTGGTTCCTCTTATCCTTCTTATATTTGTAGGATATATGTCCCTACTTAGTCTTCTCTAGTTTCCTCCTTTATTATAGGCATGAGGGTCATCTCTTTATCCATCTCTATAAGAGTTATAGCTAGGAACACAATAGGTCCCTTAGTCTTTTTATTGTGCTTCTTTACATAAGAATCACTCTCTTATTCTAAATTCACCCACTTATTTGGATTAGGGGGTGTAATTATTTGTTCAAAGTCAATTTTCATCTAGATGCACTCTATGATTTGTTTAATATTCTCTCCCCATTTCTTTTAGAGAGTCTTCTCCTATAGCTTTGATGCAACCTTCCCTTCATCATCAACTAAGAGGGAGTGATCATCATAATTTCCAAGATCACAACCCTTCTTGTGTATCTTTATTTCATAATAAAATTTGAATATCCTTTGATTTATTATTAGTCTTTGGAGGAGATGGATGTCCATCCTATTGGTGTCATCTTTCTCATCTTTGGTGGCCTTGGATTTGGGGTGCACAAATTGATACCTCATCCTACTAATATCTTGATCTATGATCTTGACTAAGATCTCAAGATATTACATGTTAGGGATTCTCCTTAGTGAAACCATGAAATACTTGGTTGAGAATGCATAAGGTAATCAGAGCCACTCTAATAGGTTTTTATCTATAAGTGATAGGTACACAATACAAAAGTGTTAAATTACAAAAAAGGTTTTCTTTCCCAAAAATTATTGGGGATGTTTCTAATAGATGCACCATTCTTTCCTAGAGGATTATATGTAACTATCACACCACACTTGTACCCTAGTATTATAATTTTATGAGAAGTTGTGTGGGTAAATAAAGTCTTGGTATTTCATCGTAGGGGACTCATGGTTGGGTGGGAATACCCATAAGTTTTTGTCATCACCATCCAACACACCTATCTCCTCTATCACTACTAGAATCAACATATACCCCATCAAAAGGTTTCATGTACTCAATGTAACTCTTGCATGTTCTTGACAATCTCCCCAACAATAAAATTGGAGATGTTAAATTTCACCCCATACACTATGTGGTTGACAATGTAAAAGAATGTCCAACTAAGTTTGGACTACCGATCATTAGGGAATAGTTTAGAATTAACCAAGTGTATTGTTGCCCTTATGCTAGGGTCTTAGATGTCCTTAATAGGGAATACAAAACCTAAATTGTAGTAGCCCAAGAGACTTATGACCATTTCAACCTCCACTTCATCCTTCATCATTTCATGAATGTTTTCCCCTATACCAGGTAGTCCCATGATTTTGAAAATGAGTTTCATCAATATCCTGATACATCATCCTATGAATTAAAATTGGTAACCATGCACACACAAGAGGAGGAATTATACCAAATTTTTCAGCTTGTCAAATCTTGATAGCTAAAAAAATTTCATGGTACCCATGGTTTCTAATTTATCTCTAATGGAGACATCAAAGAGTGAAACAACTACCTTTATCTTCTTTCCCATGTCTATCATCCAATCCTAGTTTAACTCTTACACATTACTCCCTAATCGATGGTTGTAATCCTTGAGTTTGTATATGATACCCACTTATCTCCCACCATGACCTTTTGGGGGAATTTCATTTATTTATAGGTGAGCTTTTCACCCACTTCTAGATCTACTTCTATTATGCTTATGCCTTCCACTAGTTATGACTCACATTTTGTGATGGATGCTTCTTTCACCACCTGTGCTTTATTCATGTCTTTCTACACTTGTGGTAAACCTATGCTTAGCCTCTTTTTTACCATTATAAACCTTATACTATTGAAGCATGATTAGTTAATCTTATTAAATCCCAAAATTGTTCTTGGCACTTCTTCAGTCACAAGAATTGTGATTGTGCATTTTTATCTCAAGCTTCTCAAGACTTTAATGGTAGCCTGGTAATTCTAAAAAATGTATAATGACCTATTTATCTACTATTTTATCTCCACTTGCCTCCTTTTCAACTCAAATAATAATGCAATCTTGTTGTTATTTACTCATTTTCACTTGAAAGGGTTGTGGATGACTGGTTCTCTCTAGTAGTGTTCTCTGGTTTTAATGGATTCATCTCTATACTTTGTTTTGAATTATTACAAAGGTCAATAACCTATTGAAGTTTTTTTTTCCCTTTTATACTATGTTTTCAACTACCACATTTATGGCTAGCGATGCATGGATTTTTTGAAATCTATTATCCCATGAAATTTTCTAAAATCTACCACCAATTGCTCATTTATTATAGATCTTTGTTCTTCCACTACCATAACATTAACTTGGCTACTAGTTTATTCAGTGAAGTGATAGGTAATTAAAATGGTCACTTTTTATGACTATTGAGTGGGTACTAGGTATTTTGATGATCATTCTCTTGTGATTGGTTCAACTTGGCATAACCTTTACCTCTTCTTATGGTAAACTAGACACAATGCTTCACATGCACATGATTCAACCTCCTTGATTCCATAAATTCTTAGTACTATGATTCCTTACAAGCATGCCTCTCTTTTTAGGTTAATTTCTCTATGCTTTCATGTCTTTTTCTTCATCCTTCCCTATCTTTTACAAATTCTTATGTTGGTCCTCCATCGCCTTATTATCTCTTCTTGATTTCTTTCACATGAACATCTTGTGCACCTCCCTTTGTCAAATTGTACTTATGTATTTTTAAATCTAGTAAACTTCACATACCTAAAAAACTTAGGTGTCTAGCCTCAAGTGCTTAGAAAGTGATTTTGCTCAACTCACCCAACTATATTTATGTGTGCAAGTACCAGAAGACATCTCTTATGGGCTTCAAAAAGACACACTTATTCACTCAATATAAGATAAATAATATAAGGAAATATTTGGCTTGCACCAAATCTTAATATGATAAAAAATAAGCAATTGACTTGTGATTGAGAAGTTAGTATGTGATGGTGCAAGTGAAATTATAGTGACAGTAGAGCTTCAATCTAGTGCCATTGAAATACCTAGGGAGTATTTCACCCATTAACATGCATAAATTGCATGCACCAATTTCTAATGTATTATGGATGATATAAGGTCCTATCCACCAAATTTGTAGTTTGCCAAGGTTTTTTAGGTAGTTAGAGTCATATAACAAGACCAATGAACCTTCGGTAAATACTTTGTGCTTTATGTGCTTATCATGTCATACCTTTCCACTTTTATATTTTCTAACTCTACCATGCATGGGCCTATGCCTCATCTAGGCACTCTAAGTATTCCAAGTATGTGATTAAATATTTGTGGTCATCTAACCAACCAATTTGTGTGATGTGTAATGAGGTTGCTAATAATTCTATAGGTAAAATGGACTATACAACAAACACTAGTTGAAATGGTGTAGCCTTATATAGGCACTTGCACATAGTATGATAGACCCATAATACTCCTAACACATGGTCATCCAAATATTTGTGACCAACATCACATATTTTTGTGAGGCATGTACAAAATATTTTATTGAATGTTCCTATATTTATATTCACTTGGGGATGGTAATGTGTTTTTATATGGTGCACCACCATATATTCAGTCAATAAGATTTAAATTATTTCATTGATTAAGTTTGCACCATAGTCACTAGTCAAGCTAAGAAATCATCCATAGTGACTAATGATATTATCCCAGATGAATATTGATATTGTGGTGGTTGTATAATCTTTGGTTGGTGCCACTTCATCCCATTTGGTGAAGTAATCTATGGTATCCATAATGTATATTGCACCTATTCACCTTGCCACGAGAGTAATAGGCCCAAAAAAGTAAATGGCCCATTTTAAAAATGATGCCTAGGCAAACATGGGGATGAGAGGGATCTCATCCTAGTGGTTTAGTTTTCCCAAGCACTAGTAAATGTCACATGTTTTGTAACATTCTTTTGCATCCTAAAATAGACTTGGTCAGCATAAGCCTGATTATAATACTTTACATGCCATAGCCTCTCTAGTATAATGGCCTCCAATGATACCTTCATGCACCTCTTTAATAATTGAGTCCCATTCATGCTCTAGGACATGCCAGCTCATGACCTTATTATGGCCCAACTTGTAAAATTCCTTTCTAATGAGTTGAAAAGGGGTGGTGTCAACTATAAGCTACTTCTCCTTAGTTATCATGGTTTGGGGCACAAATCTAGAGATCATAAATGGGATGATATCTACCAAGTCTTTGGGGATGTATTAGAACTTATTAAGTTGTGCATCAAGCATATCATCTTTAATAAGTGTTGTTTCATCACAAGAGTTGATGCAAGACTTGCACCTATGTAGAATAGGCTTTACTACAATAGAGAATTATAATTCTTAAAACAAAACAATCCATCAGATAATTCACTTATGCAGAATGGGTTTGTTTACTAGGTACTTAAACACTTCATGATCATTAAATAAGATGAAGGGGTTTACTAACAAATATTGTTGGAAATTTTTTAGGGTGTAGACCATGGCAAACACCTCATGCTTAGTTATGGTGCAGTCTTATTCTACTTTGGTTAGATTTTTACTTGAGAAAGAAATGGGATGATCTATTTTGCCTTCAATTACTTATGATAGAATGGAAGCAATTAGGGTACCAGAGGTATCAACATGGTCATAGAAGGGATTTGTTATACCCTTGACTATTGGTGTGTCTATGGATATGTGTGGGTGACTTGTGGCTTACATACCTCTTTTATATACTTGTTACATTTCTTTATGTTCTTAGATAGGTCAACCTATAGAATAACCTTGGATAAGTAGACTATATATAAGAGGTAGTGGTTATTATTTATTCATTATGTTAAGTATTTTTTTATTAGTGCATTATTATGGAGGTTTCTCCCTTGAAGTGGCTTTGATATATCATCTAGTATTCTGATCTACTACCAATTATTGCTATGTGATCTCTCATACTTGCTTATTCTATGCAATATAAAATCATTCTATATGAACATATAAGTAATTTATTTACAAGTGGTATTAGAGATTTGATTTGGGCAAGTTTCCTATGATGGTTTTTTTGAATTTGCTAAGGCATGGCTTCTATGAGTGATGGGAGTGAAAAAACATATCTTGCAATCTGGGAAGAATTATTTTTTTTGTCAGCACAATATTACTCAAAATGATTTTTTGAAAAAAATATTTAAAAAAAAAGTCTAGGAAAAAAAATTTCCCTTTACATAATTTCAGTCATTTGATTCATCTCAATGTGATGATCGCAATGGTGTGCTCTATTGGTACACTTTTTTGGTGCCAAAAGTTTGACCCTACTGTGCAAAGGTAGTCATTAGATTTGTCTTGTCAAGGTGATCACAATGGTACCATATCTTGGTATACTTTTTTTGGGGGTAAAATCCCTCTTAGGGTTTGTATATGGAAGGTCTAGGTACTTAGAGAAGAAAAAGAAGGGAAAAAACTCCTAAGAATCTTTATACTAATTACATGGACTCTAGTACTTCAGACCTGGTGATTTCTTAGCTTCAGGTAGACATAAAGAACTTGGTGAGGCATGATGACTTTTTTTGTAGTATAGGATGATGTTTTAGAGATGCATGAAGAGATTAATGGGGTTCATAATGAATTTAATCATATCACTACACAATTGGCTACCCTTACATCTTAGTTTCAACCCAACAACACTCCACCTTAGGATTCAAATCCTCCTCTCAACATCAAAAACTCCCATGCTTGTATGAAACTCATGTTACCAAAAGTGGACATGTGTAAGTTTGATGGTAAGGATCCTCTCACTTAGATTACCCAAATTGGGAATTTATTTTAGCTACATCAAACCCTTGGTTCTTAGAACATGATAGTGGCATCTATGTATCTAGAACCTGAGTAATTCATTTGGTATCATTAGTTATGTGCTTAAAATAAAAAGAATGGTGCTCTTATTACATGATCTATTTTAACTAAAGAATTATTGGATCATTATTGGAATAATGTCTCTAATAACTATGTCATCCAATTAGCCAAACTATGACAATAAGGAACTATGAAGGATTATATTCATCAGTTTTAGAATCTCTCTTTTTGGGTGGAAGATATCACTAAGGACAATTTGACTGATCTATTTTTGGGTGACCTCAAATATAGCATCTAATTAAAGGTTTTAATGTTTAAACTAACATCTGTATCAAAATCTATCCCTAGGGCACATATGGTAGAATAAAAAGAGATGGTCAAAAGGAAAACTTTCACTATTGGTCATGATCTCACCTTTTCAGCACCATGATTTCCACAACCTACCAAATTAACACAATGATAAATTAAGGAGAAGTTAGGCTAAAGGGTTGTGTTATGGTTGCGATAACAAATGGAGAAAAGACCATCATTATGTTGAAAAGAAGTTTTACATTGCAGGTGCGAATGATGATGAAGATGATGAAGAAGTACATGGTGTAGATGTAGAAGGTCCTAAGGAATAATCTAAAGACTCTTAGCCTACTATTTATTATCATGGCCTTTTAGGTATTAGTAATTCCCAAAATCTTAAGGTGATGGGTTTTGTTAAGAAATAGAAGGTCACTGTATTGATTAATTCTAGGAGCACACACAACTTCATCAATAGTAAGTTAACTGCTTGTTTGAATTGTTTCATTTATCTAGCTCCAAAATTTTAGGTTATGATTGCATATAGTGGTGCTATCATTTGTTAAAGAAAATGTCATATTATTAAGCTAGCCATGAGAGATTACTTGTTGGATTCTCTTATTTTTATGATTCCTATGGGTGGAGTTGATATTGTCCTGGGAGTATAATGGCTTACCACTTTGGGCACTATTGAGATGAATTTCCAAGAATTATTTATGAATTTTCATTTTGACAAAATGACATTTGAGCTAAGTGGATTAAGGTCTAAATATCCATAACTTTTTAGATCCCATAAAATGATAAATATTCTCCATAAGGGTGATGAAGGATTTTTAGCTCACTTTTTTTCCATGCAAGTACAACCAACTCAACCATCTCCACCTCTTGATCTATAACAAGTGATTGATGCCCATTTTTTTGTTTTTTGTGACATGCCAAAAGGAATTCCACCTAACCACATGCATTATCATGCTATCAAACTTATTTTTAGTAGTACACCACCCAACATTAGGCTATATAGGTATCCCTATGCCCAGAACAATGAAATTGAAAAGATGGTATAAGAGATGTTGGATGTAGGAATCATACACCATAGCCAAAGTGAATATTCTTCACCAATTGACATGGTGAGAAAGAAAGATGACACCTAGAGGATGTGCCCTGCTATGGACAACACAAGAAGTACACTATCAAAGATAAGTTTCCTATTCCTATCGTTGATGATTTTCTAGATGAATTGAATGGTGTTTTTTATTTTACCAAGTTAGATCTATATTTTGGGTATCATCAAATCTAGATCCATGATGAAGACATATCCAAAACAATTTTAAGGACTCATGAGGGCCATTATAAGTTTTTGGTTATGCCTTTTGATCTAATAAATTCACCATCTACTTTTCAAAGTTTGGTGAATACTATTTTTAGTCCATTTTTGAGGAAATTTGTTCTGGTATTCTTTGATGATTTCATCATTTAAATAAAAAAATTGAAAGACCATTTGCAACATGTGACATAGGTACTCTCTATTTTAGAACAACATCAACTGTATGCCAAACCTTCTAAATGTACTTTTGGGGCTTTCAAGGTTGAATATTTGGGTCATTAGGTTTCTTATGAAGGAGTGAAAGTGGATCCTAAAAAATCCAAGCAATGGTGGACTAGCCAATTCCTAAGACACTCAAGTAACTACAGGGATTATGGGGACAACTAGTTACTATCACAAGTTTGTCAAAAATTATGGTAGTATTTCAGCCCCAATCACCTCTTTGTTGAAGAAAGACTCCTTTCAGTGGATTGATGTAGCTACTCGAGCATTTGAAAAATTAAAATTGACTATGTGTACTACTTCAGTATTGGCCACTCTTTATTTTTCCAAGACTTTTGTGGTTGAATGCAATACATCTGGGTATAGCATGGGTGTTGTACTCATACAAAAAGATATACCACTTACAACTGAAAGTAATCAACTAAAAGGTAAAAATCACCACAAGCCCATCTATGAGAAGGAAATGATGTCCATTTTACATATAGTCAAATAATGGAGACCTTATTTGATGGGTCATAACTTTCAGGTAAAGACTAATCATGATAGTCTCAAATATTTTTTAGAACAATGGTTGTCATCTGAAGAACAATAAAAATGGGTAAATAAGATGTTAGGCTATGATTTTGAAATATTCTACAAAAAAGTCAAGGAGAATATGGTGGTAGATTCACTATCCAAAAAGGATGAATCAGTTGAGGCATTGCTATGTGCCATAACCATTTTACAGGCAGATTGGTTGGATAAAGCATGATCAGAATGGGAACATGATAGTGTTACCCATGATTTGATTCAAAATATTCAACAAGGTTTAGGTGGATTTAAAGAATTCCAATGAAAGGGTAATGCATTATGGTATAAAGATAGATTTTACCTATGTAAGGATTCTCTTTTTAAATAAAAAATCCTTTAGGAACTTCATGCAACTTTAATTGGGGGTTATTCAAGATTTTTAAAAACCTATCACAAAATCAAGCAGGATATTTTTTGGGAAGGAATCAAGGGGGATGTCCAAAAATATGTGGCTGAATGTATGATTTGTCAACAAAATAAAGGCAAAATCATCAAAACCCTAGGTCTTTTATAATCTTTATTCATCCCTAGCTAGCATTGGGAAGAGGTATCTATGGATTTCATTATAGGGTTACCAAGATCTAAGGGTCAAAATGTTATCATGGTTGTTATGGATCATCTCAGTAAGTATTCTCATTTTTTTTCTTTATCACAACCATTTTTTGCTATTACAATAGATATTGTTTTTCTCAATACAGTTCAAAAATTGCATGGGACCGCTAAGATCATTGTTAGTGATAGAGATCCCATTTTCACTAGTAATTTTTGGACTCCATTATTTACATGTTTGGGCACCCAGTTGGCTCATATTTCATCATATCATCCTTAATATGATGAAAAAATTGAGGTAGTTAACAAATGTCTAGAAGGATATCTTTGTTGTTTTGTTTTTGTTAAAAAGGATATATGGGTTCATTGGTTGCCACTTGCTAAATACTTCTATTCATAGTTCTCTAAAAATGTCTCCCTTTGTGGCACTATATGGATACCACCCTCCATACATCACTTCAACCTTGAAGGTCCATCCTAAGGTTTGTGTACTTGAAGAACATATTCACCATCAATAAGAGGTCCTTGTAAGTTTGCATGAAAATTTTGCTATGGCCCAAAATCGCATGAAGCAATCAGTAGATCAACACAGAAGTGAGAGGCATTTTGACATTGGTGATTAGGTCTTTGTTTGTTTGTAGCCCTATAAACATATGTCATTGAAGGAAAAAAATGATAACACATTGTCCCCTAAGTATTATGGGCCTTATCATATCTTGTATAAAATTGGTAGTGTGGCCTATAAGTTAGAGTTTCCTTCATCCACTAACATACATCTAATATTTCATGTATCATGCCTAAATAAAGTCATTGGACATAGAGTTTCCATTCAAATATAATTACCAAAATTAGATGAGGAAGGTAGATTTGTTCTTGATCCTAAGGTGATATTTCACATACACACTAAATAACTACATTCTAGAGTGATTACAGAGTATCTGATCAAATAGAAGAATCTACCATGTGAAGATGTGACTTGGGAGGATAAAGAATTTATGAAACAACATCCAAAGTTACCACAATTTTGAAGATAATTTTGTTTTAAAGGGGAGGGGCTTGCTATTCCCTTAACCATTGGTATGTCTAGGGATATGTGTGGCTGAATTGTGGCTTACATACCTATTTTATATACTTGTTACATTTCTCTATGTTCTTAGATAGGTCAGCCTATGGAATAACCTTGGATAATTAGACTATATATAGGAGGTATTGGTTAGTCTTATTTAATTATGTTAAGTATTCTACTATTAGTGCATTATTGTGGAGGTTCCCCCCTTGAAGTGGATTTTCTATATTATCTAGTATTCTACTTTGTTGTCAATTATTGTTGTGTGATCTCTCATATTCACTTATTTTGTGTGATATAAAATCTTTCTGTGTGAACATCTAAGTAAGTTCATTATAATATTTACCTAGTTATAAAATTATAATATCAATTCACTTACTAGTTCAATATTTAGTGTCTCAAAATCATCTTCTTGTGCTATACCCTAGTAGACTGGGTCATCCTTTTGCAAGAGCTCTTCTAGTGGTGCTACAATCTTGGCATAGTTCCTTATAAACTTCCTATAGTAATCAAAATGTCCAAGAAAGGCATAAACATATTTATACATTAATGGGGTTTGGATATGAAGGATAGTTGTAATCTCTATTGGATCAATGAGCATACCATCCTTGAAAATGATGTGTGCAAGCAAAGTGTTAAATGGTGTTGCAAAAACAAACTTCTTAAGGTTCAATGAGATTTGAAACTACTTGCACCTTTCAAACATAAGTCACAAGTTGTCATAGTGATTCTTCACTAACCAATACACCATCTAATTATCTAAGCATACTTAGGGGAACTTGTGAATGAAGTCTTTGAAAGTGGTTATCACTAATTGAGAGAGCATGGTTAGCGTATTCTTTATCCCAAAAGGCATCACGTTGTAATAAAAATAACCCCATTTGATTAGAAAGTTGGTTTTTGGCTTGTCCTTCTTCATGATATAGACTTTATGGTGTCCTTATAACCCATTAGTAAAGGTGTATATCTCACAACTTGTGATGTCATCCAATATTTCATTAGTGAATGGAGTTGGAAAGGGGTCAGTCATGTAGGTGACATTTAATAGTCTATAGTAAATACAAATCCATATTCACCCATCCTTCTTAATTTTGATGACCATGGGGCTAAACCATTTATATTATTACATGGGGTAGATGATTCCTATGGCTAGCATGTCATCAATCTCCATCTTGACCTTGGCATGAAGATTTAGGTTCATCCTATAAGGTCACTTCTTGATATGTCTTACACCATCAACTAATTTGATTCTTATTTTCCTAAGGGATGGGTGTGTGAATTTCATATCTATATATTTTTGAGGGAACAAGTCTTGGAATTCTTTTAGGAGATACATAGTATGCGCTAGTTCTACATTAGACCAATAAGAACCCAGAGTGGTAATTTTGTTCCTCCTCTAAACTAATATCTACTTTGGTAGTTTTTAATGGTTCTTGATAGGGCTCATTATTATCATAGTGTGAATCTTTGACTTGTATACTAATCTAGATGGTTTCTACCCAAATATGTTGAGGGTCTTCTTCTAGGGTACTACCCTCAACTTGGTGCACTAACTTCCTTTTGCTTATCAAGTTCTTCTAGTTGCATGCCTTCCATATGTCATCATATTAATTTATAGATTCACTATTGAGAGTTTTCTCTTTTAATAAGTTTTGGAGTGCTAACCCTTTTTCACCCAACATGTATTTTATGCACTCATCTAATATTGTAGTGTCCTCAAACACTAACCTTTGAATTACTTATAATAGCTCAATCAATTCACGATTTTATGAATAAAAAAAGAATTTGTGAACAAATCAATCCTTCAGGGAATACCAATTGAATATCTCATGGCATGTCTCATTGACTACATATCATTCCCATGCCCAAGTATTCAAGGTCCTATATAAGGCATGCACTCATAGGTTCTTTGGGGCATTTTCACCAAAAATAGTTCATGTTTCTTTGAAAAGACATACATGCGCTATAGGGTCAAAGTCACTAGAGTAGGCTAAAATGTCCTTATTTTAGTTTGACTAGGCTCAATCATGGGATATTCCCTTTTGTGATCAATATTTTAATACTCAGTTTCACTGATATCAATCCACATAAGGCATGGGCTTTATGCACTCACCTAAAGTGTAGCTAAGAAGGAATCAGGGCTCATGTTGGGATAGTTGTGCCACGGTATGAGACTTCAATTAAGGGGTATTATGCAATTAGACAAAATATTTAAGTAGATTCAAAGGCATAAAACTTTCATGAACTAAGTTTGGTGTCATCTAGGTGCTTAAGGGGTCACAAGGCTACTTCCACTCAAACTAATCATGCTAGATATACGCTCCTAACAAGGATACAAATACTTGGTACAAAATATATACTCATTATCTATACAAATTTATGATGATGTAATGAAATTTTTATAAGGAATCCATTAAAAACATGATCTAGTAACATGCATGAATATTTATTAACATAATTTAAATGACATTACAACCATTACTCACTCCATTAACAATACCAAAGATGTGTAAATAAAACACATTATGTGTTAATTTAGAAAAATTAATCATTAATTATAGTTCAAAATAGAGTATAGATTTCATAACATTCATAATAGAGTATATGTTCAGCTTTTACTACTTAACTACCCAAAGGCTCACAGATGAGCTTGGGTGATTATATACAGGTTCCTTCATGACTTCCATACTATTATTAAGCCTAATGGATATCGAAGGACTATCTACTGAGGATTCATTTTCTAGAGCTCTACTAAAATTATTCATCTCTCTCTCTCTCTTCATCTAGATCAAGATACTTAAATAGCTTTCAAGAGCATCTTCACTAGGGTGGAAGGTACATGCTAATTGATGATCTAGAGATTGGTCATCATAAATATTGGCTCTATAACATTATAAAATTTACACTATAGTCACCACATCTCACCAATCCTATAATATGCCTTAAAAATCTAAGAGATAGTTGGTCATCTCTTAGGTGGCATAAGATATGTGGTTCACCCTCTAGCTAGTGCTAAAATGCCAAAGGGATAACCATTACATAAAATTATTCCTTTACACCTAAGTGGATGTCATGTTGGCATGAATATTTTAATTAATTAGCTATGGGACCAAAACCTAACATGATCCCTTGATTATTTGTTTATGTTAAATTATCCCCCTTTATGCCACAAGATTTGTTGATCACTATTTCAGTTTCATTTTATGTATAAGAAGGCCTAGATAGGGTTATTCGATTACAAGATTTAGAACCCTCTTATTTAGTTTTATGTGATAAGAGATCCCTTAGTTAGTTTAATGGATCCAATTTGGTCATTCCTCTAATAAAAAAATTATCATAATAGATCTTAGTGGATCACATTCTTCGAGCTTGGATTTAATAAGTAGGATAAGTTGTAGATCTATCTTAATCTATTACATACATATTATGATAGAAAATTATCCCATAAAATTTAATTTTATTTACATCTATATATTTATAACCCACATTAAATATGACATTTGATTTTAATGCATCTACTATAAAATTATTTTTGTCTTCTTCATTAGTGGTTTTCATTTTGCGCCATAGAAATGTGACTGAAACTAGGGGAAATTTTTGGAGATAGTTATATTTACAACAATTATTTTTCACATTATCCACTTCATCCAAAAAAATTGACCATTTTATATCCTCATTAACATTTAAATTTGATGAAATTCTTATAATGGCATTCAATTTTTTATGTTTTTGATAATTTTAAGGTCTTTTGATCACATTTTTTGGAATGATTGTAATTCATGGCATTAAAATAAACTAGATATACAAACTAGGGTTTTATTTATTCTAATTCATACCACATATTCACCTCAAACTCATATATGAATTATTTTAATCTCACATCTAGAGGAGAACCATTTATGTTGGCCAAATGCCTAGCATGTCATTGTATGAGATATCTTTCAGATAGGGAGCATCCTTTGGAAGGAGGGATGAATACTCTATCAGTATTCACACCAAAGGTATTGGCATCTAATATCTTAAATTTTAATATATTTACTTCAAGTATATTTATAATTTTTCCTTTTTCAAACATAATTACTTATAGATGAGGACAAATGGATAAATTTCATAACAACTCCCCTGAACTTCAAATTGTCTTCACCACTATGTACAAGGTAAAAAACATCTAATTGAGAACTATTTTATTTACCATAAGGGCACTTCTTGTTGGATGGAAAAATAGATGTCTTATTGGCCAATATATTATTTTAATGATTTTTATCAAGTTTGATAAATTTGAATATAAATCAATGAAATTTTTTAGCAGTATACCAAACATCAAGAGTCCCAATCTCTCTTCATGAATTTTATGATCTTATAGAACATTAGTTACAAAACCTTAGGCTATGTAATCATATATTTCATTTTTTTTTTTGGGTTTAAGAATGAAATTTTATGTGATAAAATCAATTCTATATTTATGTCCTATATAATTGATGGTGATTTCACTATCAACATTGGAATCTCCCTCTTCTAGGGCACTATAATCCTTCGAGTCACTAAAAATATAATTGTTAAAAAATAGGGTAATGGAGTAATAAATATACTTTAATAAATCATTCTCTTCATATGGAATGTAGTATCCTTTATTATTGAAATATGCTAGGGTTTCAAATCCATCAAATGAGTAAGGAAATTATACTTTTCCATCCAATACTATTTTAACACTAACAAAAACAAATCCTCTTTCCACATCTCTATAATGTATTATCCTCATTCTAGGATACACTCTTCCCTATGACACTTTTGTGCCTTTGAAAAAAATTCACATGATCCCTCTCCAAATGAAAGATACAGTGATGATATAGTACAATAAATAAATTTGAGATAAAAATAAATATGTACAAACCTTTCAAATTTAAAAATTAAACATAAATGTGAGATGAAAACAAACATTATAATAATTATTAATTTGAATTTTAAGTCTCATGTACTAAGAATATATGTTATTAGTAATAAATATGTATTATATAAAAGTAATAAGAACATGTGAGCAAGGTGATATGTGAAAAAAATAATGTTCGATGGAAATTTGATCTCAACAAACTATCATGGAAGTGATAGGACACTATCATCATTAATTATCTATAGATACAAAAAAGTTTGAAACACTTGTAAAGATTGAGTAACAACATATTTATTTCTAAATTAGGTAGGATCTTTCTTTACCCACTCAAGTTCAAATTTTAAAGATTAACAATCTCTTAACTGAATTATGAGAATTTATTATTGACTTATGTAAAAAACCACAATGGATATAAGTGTTGTCTAAATATATATATATATATATATATATATATATATATATATATATATATATATATATATATATATATATATATATATATAGTTACTATTAAAACATGACTTAAACCCATATAAAAAAACTAACTATCAAAATAATGACATCTACCTATGAAGAATAGTTGACTCTATTATTGGAAATCAATGATGTATCAATTAGTCATACACACACACATTCTCTAATATTTTCAATCTAAGGTTTTTTTGTAGAAATAAATTTTTAGAAATGATATCAAAGGATGTTTTTATAAAGATTAATATGAATCATTTAATATACAGGTTAATCTATGGACACCTAACACTATGTAAATATATATGTGGAACAATAAAGAATGGAATAATTTAACATTAAAATAGGGTCAACTCAACTTCTAATATACCATGATAAATTGAAGCCTCTCAAGGAAAGCTCCCATGAAGCTATAGGTCACAAGATGAAATTTAAATAGAAATTTTACCATAAAAGACCATTGGGAAGTAACGAATTCTCATGATTTATCCATGAATAACCTTGGATTATTGCCTCACTACTATTATATGGTCTCAAACCAATTTAAAACCATTTAAAAACTTAATACCAATGAAAATTTAGTATCCATATCTCTCTATAATATTGGCACTTGAATCTACAAATTACACTATCAACTCCATAAATATATTATATTGGTGGATCCTAGTTAGACTCAAGGTCCCTATTTATTCTCACTTAGACAAAACATGAATACAAGGACACAAATTTTGATTCGGCAGCTCTGCATGGGGAATTCCCTCATTACACAACCATTTATGAGAACAAGGTCAAAGTAGTGGAGTATAGTGATGACAATGATTTATGATAATTAAAGAATGGGAGTATGATGTCATAATTTATTGATGTTATTTTCTCATAATGAGTTTCCTAGGGTCACCTACATCGACACCTAAAATTGACAAAAAATATTTATGAACACTTTGATATTCTTAATAATAATTATATTGATATGTTTATGTATTATATATAGAATATAGCTCAAATAATTTTTACCCACCTATGTATCAAACTAAAAATATGAATCCTAGGCCATGAAGGCTATCCAATGAAATAAGGATGCATCTAAAATAATATTATGGTGATTATTACTTCAGTATCCTAACCACATAATTATAAGTCTAGGAGGAAAATAAATAACACCTCTCCATTTACCAAGGATATATATCCTAGATAAATTAGCTGAGCAATAAATTCCCTTCCAATTGAATAAGATCATAGATGGACTTTGAAAAATACCAAGGTGGCCATATTGCATACATCACCTAAGTATCAGGGTTCTAGGGAAGACTATGTTTCAAAAATAGTTTTTTTTATATGAGATTAAAATAATATTGGATTCTTAATTGATAATATTATTAATATGTTATACTTTTGTTTAATAAGGATGTGCCAATTCTACATAGGTCCAAAATAATTTTATCAATTAAGAATCTAGTTGAAAGCTCTAATGAGTAAACTTCTATGATAACTTGACTTTGCACAATGATGTCTAATGTCTTGATCTCTCACTTCCATGCACTCACAAGTTTTGAAATGGGTTATAATGAGAACAAAATCCTAAAACAATGTTATTTTTCACAATGATTCCAAATGTCATAATCTCACACTTCATGTGTTCACAAGATTTGACTATTAAATTAATGAAATTTACCTAAAAAGAATAATTGACTCTTTTATTAGAACTCAATGATGTATAATTTATTAATCACATAAAGTAATAATGCATTGATAGATATCATTTAATATTAATGTCTTATTGACCAAATTTTGACCCCAAGTCAAAACTAGTCAATCCCTCTAGGTTGAAATTTTCATGGGGTTGTCAAAACTTGTATGTGGTGTTATCATGGTCCTAAATGTTCTCCATATGGTCACATTAGTCATTGTCTAGCCTTGTCCAAAGTTTGATCTCATGTGTACTCATCTAGTCTTATGGGTCATTTATGAGGTCCTGGTGTTGTCTAGTATGGTCAAAAGTTTGAAATGGTTTTTAATCACTATAAAAGGTTATAATGTGTATTGAAGGTATATTATCATGTTTTAATCTTTTATTATGTTCTTATGTGATAAAATATCATTTTGGTCACCTTTTGGCCTATTTATAGGAGTTGTACATACCATATTCAAAATCAAACATCTCAAAAAGGTTATCCAATGTATCTAATGTATAAAATGTTTATCAATGGTTAAAGACTGATAAAATATGTAGTTTAATTCCTAAAGTAAGTAAACTACATCTTTACAAACACTTTTGGGCACTTGTACGACCTTGGACGATATACTTGAAATTAAAAATGGTTTAAAAGTGTCCCTTGGGATTCCAAAAGTCATTTTTTATATTTTTATCAAGTTTTAAGTCATACAGATGGTTTAGACATTCTCTCTCCTCCATCATTGCTTTCACAAGCTCAAAAAAGAAAAATTCAAGTGGATGGTATGATAGGAGAGAGAGAGAGAGAGAGAGAGAGAGAGAGAGAGAGAGAGAGAGAGAGAGAGAGAGAGAGAGAGAGAGAGAGAGAGAGAGAGAGAGAGAGAGAGAGAGAGAGAGAGAGAGAGAGAGAGAGAGAGAGAGAGAGAGAGAGTTGGCACATAAAAATTTAGAAATTGTTAGGGGTATTAATAATATTTAAATCAGTGACATTGGTTTCTATATTCATGGCCCCTACTTTATGAAAAGTCACTAAGAGTGATAGCAGGTAACTATGCCTTGTCCATCTAAGTAGGGTCTGATTTTAATTATGTTTATCCACTTCATAATTTGATGGAGAATAATGTTTTTGATGGATATTTTTAGAGGTAAAATATCTATTTTAAATGGTAGATTCATTAGCCAATTCAACTCCATGAAATGCCTTCAATAAGAGGAAAGATGCCATAAGTGTCTAGGCATATCATCCTATTAAAAGTCTATTTTGATTTATCTAACATGTCTATCACTTTTAGAGGTTTAAAATACTCCATTTATCATATAAAAATTCATCACTCTCACATAATTCATGTATTCTCTCTTGATAATTATCTCCTTGCAAATATTCATTCAAGAGGCACCATGTCTTGCTCTCTAAAAAGTATGGTCTATACATAAATGGTATTCCACATGTTTGAATATCAATGTTGGCCTTAAATTAGAAAAATATACTAATGTACATTAGATAATACTATGGAGAAGGTTTTAATTCTATTTAATGAGAGATAAAATCAAATTTGTACTCTCCTATAAGATCATAAGGTGTTTTATTCACTCACAGGTCTAAAGACCTGTAAGTGAGCTTCCATGGCTTATAAGGTTCAAATTGGGAGTGTTAAAATAGTGAAAATATATTTATATCCATTATAAACAACTATGTGACCCTTGATAAAATCCATTGTATCATCAAAATGTATTAGTGGACTCATAGACTTTCCCTATCAACACACATACCTTACACATATAAGATGATTATACATAAGCCTATACAGACAAAATAGATGGTTTGAGGATGACATATGATTAATAAGAAGGCATAGGATTATGGAGAAGGTGATAATAAATAGGGAAATATTTAATACATATTCACACATTAATATTGAATAAGTTAACTCTTTAATAGCTTATGCAAGCAAATAGAGACCTACAGGGCCTAGACATATAGGTCCTCACTTTAAACTAAAATAAACAATCATACAAAGAAGAGAAAATAGGAAAAATAAATTAAATATAAGCTTAGGAGATTCACAAATTAGGGGAGGTACCTAAACCATTTTCAAGTTAGGAGATGGATAAGAAGATAGAGTTCATAAGCCTTAATGCATATACATGGGTCTGTGTATGTAAATAAACAGGAAAAAGGTTGAAAATTTCATGAATTAGCTAGTATAATTTGTGATAAAGTTATAATGAGGATATATTCAAGGCCATGATAGAGTTGATAAGATCAAATTTCAATCCAAACGATCAAACTCTTCTCTAAATAGTCACCTACAACCACTTTAAGAAGGTAGTATTAAACACTGTAGGTTGTGAAGTCATAGTGACTTGAGAGTGCATTTTGAAATGGTTCTAGATTATAAAAAATAAAACAAGTAATTGATATGATAATTTGTGTGAAAGTGGGATCCTAAACAAATAACACATTCAAACTATCCTAAAGCCACCAAGAGGTTGCTTTGGTAAGTGGAGATGTTATAATCTTGAAGAAAAGATCAAATGCATAGTGATTGGTTTGGGCTTTGAGAACTAGATGAGAAAATGGTAGTATTAATTTTGAGGTCAAATTATTAGGGATAAATTTTAGATAATATTATCAAATCAACATCTCTAAATCCCAATTACAAAACTCGAGCACTTACAAGTTGTGAGGTCAATAGGGTAGTTTCAAGCCTGAGGAAGGGATAGAAATCATATGAAACATTAAAATTTGGCCTAGGTAATGGTGAATACATATGAAACTATTTTAATTTAAATAAAACACAAAGGAATTCATAGGATAACTAAGTGTACATAATACCCATTTCAAAACCCTACATATATAATCAACAAGACCATCTACAGGCCTGCCAAGTTCATAAGAAGTTTTTGCTTATCTAGCTAGAGATAAGGTTTTGTGTGGGGTCTAAGAGGAGGGTAGAAAATTTTATAATGGTTTCATAGTGATTACATATTTCCAATAAACCTTCAAAACCAACAACAAGGATAGAATGAAGACAAGACTTTATTTAGGCCTAACAAGCCTAATACCATACATAAAACATAGGTAAAGTCATGAAAAAGTGGCTTTTTGGGGGTAAATTTATGGTTTTAATATGTTGAAAATTTTATATAAATAGTTCATGGTCTCTAAGAACCATCCAAAGGCAGATAAAAGTAAGAAAATTGCCAATTTTGGCCTTAAGACCTCTTTAAGCTACCTTTATGCATGACTGTCATCCAAATGGTAGTTTTATCTCAGTTATTGTAACCTTGACCCTATGCATAGAGATAATTGGGTTTAAGGTATTGTATTTAGGTTCCTAAACTTCATTTTTCTGGCATAATTTTATGGTTTAGGTTAAACCTACACGAATAAAGGATAAGAGCTCAGACCCCTTTCCAATGCCCTGATTACAACTTGAGAGATACCATCATTCACTTAAATATTCAAGAGGTTTTTCATGGGACATAGTGGTGTTTCTAGGTGATTTAGGGGTCCCATAAATACAATCTTGTGGAATTAGGAGAGAGAAATAGGATCTATTCTATATGACCAATCCTTAAGAACCTAAAGCACTCTAAACTCTCCTAAAACCCTAATAGAGACTTGATATGATAAATGGAATTATAAATAAAATTTAGTTACCCAAATTGTTCCTAAGACATACTAAACATTTTTTAAGACTCTAATTGGATTCTCGATGACTAATTTTTCTATACTTGTTTTAGTACAGATTGTTATAAATGCACTATTCTGCATGATTTTTAGTGTTTTATAGGGTTTTTGAGCAAGGAAAACTTGAAAAAAATTATAGGATGTCACTTGAGATGTATTTAATAATTTAAATCCAAAAAATATTCATAATATATCATTATTGTGATCAAATAAAGCTCATTTTCCAAGGCAATCTCAAATAGGCTTAAAATGAGACTAGGTTTCAAGGCCATTTCATGGTTCTCACACTTTCATAGGGTCTCAAGATATGATATTTAACATGGAGGTTTTTGAAATTATATGAAAATTATTCACATAATTTTGGGTGGTTTTACATGTGTGGGAGAGATCTAGAGTATAAAAATAGGGTTCTAGGGTAGGAGGCCTAATTGAGGAGAGAGAAAGGTAAAAAAAGGCACTTCCACTCACTCTCAAGACCTAAAAATTTTCATGGAGATATAAATACATAATAGGTCCTCAAATATTCCATTATTTTGTCATTACCATCCATACAGTTCCCTATAAAATGAGGTTTACATGATTTTAGGGCTACAAGGAAAATAGGCCTAATGAGAGCTTGAGGAGCAAAATAGAGTATTGGGAGTTATTAAAAGAATAAAAATAGGTTTTTAAAGGTATAATAAGATATTTTAAGTCCATAAATGGATATAGAGTGACTTGGAGAAGATGAACTCAATTTTTGAGCTATTTGGACAAAGCTAGGCATGGGGAATGAAGAGTTTTAAGACATCTAAGCACATGAATGATGATTTCTATTGGCATGTCAGATCATAGGAGTTTATAAATGCATGATAGGTGTCAAATAATATTTTTTATAATATTTCATGGTTATTTGATAATGAGATAGTCCATTTGTCACTTCCCATATGCAAAGAAGGCCATTTTGAAGAGTTGTGCAAGGTATCAAGCTGAGTTTCTAAATCCTACGCCACTTGGAGGATGTAGCATCTTTAGAGGAGAGACACATGTATTTTTAAGTATATTTATACTTTTATAACTCATATTATTTTTTAACTTCAATGTATACACTTGGAAATCTTCTCCTTCTATGCCCCTCTATCTTCCCAATTATCTATATAAACAACCACATTTGGCTTTATAAAGGATCCACATTTGGTATGGTGAAGCCTTAACAAAATGAATACTGATTTTTCATTTGAATATAATATTTAAATATAGTTTTTAGTTCTCAAATTCTTGCTTAAGTGTGTGAAGTAGTTCATAATGAATAACAAGTAAAGGTCATCTTTCCTTGTGTTCATCTCACTCTTTCATGCTTGGTGTAAGTAATATGACTTATAACAGGTCATATGAACTTTAAATGGTTTTATTTTATGTCTTTAAGTGTAAATAAGGGTATTAGTGTTTTTATTCAGACCTACCAATCATTTACATTGACAAACACATTGCTTTCAGCCTTCATATTGAAACACTTTTATCAGGAGAACCTTGGGTGTTAGGATCAGTTTTGTGAATTTTCTTTCATAATTCAAGTTTAGGTAGGTTTGTGGGATACATCTTAGTTCATCACCTTTGTTAGATTAGTTTTAGTATTATTTTAATCTTTTTTCTTCAAATCTAGTAGGCTAGGGGTTAGTTATAAGTATGATGTCAGGGAGCTATCCCTTCAATGTAGAGATTCATCTCTCTTATGGGTCACCCAAAACTTGAGAGATGTTTCCATGTTACATAAAATTTAAGGATAATGAAATTTACCTCCTATAGGGTGAAAATTTTATTTATAATAATTTTTTTCATGCTTGCTAGGACTCATAATCCAAGAAGTTATCAAAGGTAGATGATGACCTTAGAAAATTTAAAGTTATAAAACTTCCTTCATGCAGCATTTGGTGACCCCATCACTTATTAGTTCTTGGTTTTAGACTAGTGCTTGATTTTCATGCCTAAGGTAAACATAATATATTATACTTAAGGCATTCCATTTTAATTTTTAGAGTTATCTTACTATTCTCTTAGAGAAAAAAGGTTTGCTAACACCCATCCATATATCAAAAAGTATTTGGCTATTCACTTACCTTTTAGGAGACTTTTATTGGGTCTAATTTATAATATGATATACCCAAGGAAAATTACCTTTGTTTTCTTCAATGGACATATCCCTTTATCACTTGATCACTATAATGACATCCCTATGTTAGCCCTAAAAAGTGTGCCTTCATACACAAGAGAAGTTGCCACTAATCCTATTAAACATATAAGAAACATTTCCAATTTTTGAAATATACATAATATCACTTAAGAGGATGTTGCTATCAGATTATTTGATATTTATTTCAAGGTAAAGACACTTGATTGGTATATCGCTTTAGCTCCCCAACTCTATCACTACATGGGATGATTTGGGTGTTGCCTTGAGAATGCGATTTGAAGACAAATATGACCACTCGTCTTTGATTGAAAATTTGACTAAAATAAAGAGAGCACCATAAGAGGCCATTCAATACTTAAAAAAAATATTCCAAAAGACTTGGGATAGGATTACACTCTTGTTAAGTCCTATTGTCCATCATGTTTTCATTTACTACCTCAAAGTTTCAATTGTGATATATCCATGATGATCCAATCTATAAGAGGGGATACTTTTCCTAATTCCTATGAGACTACCACAAAGACTAAGAATTATATTATTCAATATTGAAGATATATTTTATAACTCCCATGCCTTTATTTTTTGATGTGCAAGCTATTATTCCTACCATTGATCTTATTCCCACACCTAAGCACAAGTAAATTATCCCTAATCAACCAAGCAAGAAAAAGGAGGAAGATATGATTAAGGATTCTAGATAATAGGTTAAAAATATTAAAAATAAACAACAAAAAAAATAATAACAACAATGATGGAGGTCTTATCAAGGTCCTTTCTAGCCTTATCAATCATATTAATATTCTAGACAACCTTTTCAAGATCAATATCAAGGATAAGGGTAGCTAACTCAAGTGAGAAAACATAATGGAAAAAAATTATAATGCTCCTTCTATTTCCTAAGCACTTGTACCTATCCAAAATAATCATGTACAATATAATGTAGAGCATCCTTCATGGTACTAGCCTCATGAATCTTCCACCTACACAAATGATGCATTCAATCAATCCTATATGTGTTAATGGGGAATAATGCCTTTCATAACTCAAGAAGAGATTCATAATATAGGAGAGATCAATGAAGGATATTCTCAATAAAATGTTTATTTGATGAATTAATATTAAGAGGACTCATGTGCAATTATCTTCCAAGGTAACTTGAACATTCGATCAAGTTCCATAGCTAAAAAGACAAGGCCAAAGAAGAGAGCGATTGAGGAAGCATAAGGGATAAGTAGGGGTATAAATATAAAATCTCAATACCATTAAGGATTAGGTATGATAAAATTTATAATATATGTCTCACGTAAATAAAAAAACTTGGAATGTTAAAACTCATTCTATACCTTCTCCTATGCATCAAGTTACATAAGTTAGTGGTAGTGTTATAGCTTCTAAAGGAAATGACAAGGTGCTCTCATATGAATATTATGGAGCAGATTAAGAAGGTTCATGTAAAAATCCCAATATGTGAAATATTATCCATCCTTGGATAAAGAGACCTACTTCAAAATGAGTTCTCCAAAGTCAATGCATCATCTAGGCCACCTAGTGAAAGAGGGGAAGTTTTGACAAATGAATTGAAGACCAAACATGGGAAGCCAATAAAAATGGAAATAAAGGATAAACCTCCTCCATTCTTCATCTTTTTATTATTGGATACTCATTGGTTCACAATTTTCTAATTGATAGTGAAGAAATTAGTCTAGTCATGCTAAATTAAGTATCTAACAAGCTAAAATTGAAGTATGAACCAAACTCAAAGCGAGTATTACAACTAGAAGTATCGAATATCAAAAAAATTGGGATTATAAAAGGTTTATATTTGGATCTTCATGTTTTTATTACTTTTCTATCTCTAAAGATGTGGTAGTTTTTTATGTGATACCTCACTTTGCTCTTTGATTTTCAAGAGATGTTACTACTAAGATTGGGGGTACTTGACTTTATATTGGTCCTATATGGCATTTAGAACTAGGTATGGTGCTATGGTATCTATTAAGTCTGAACCTTTAGATAAGTTTAATGTGCAACCTTATGTAGCAAACTCATCTAACATGAATTAAACTATTATTGATGATGGAGATCAAGTCAATGACCAGGAAGCAACTGCATCTCTAGCTGGTATACCTAACCTTTTTCTAGATGAATGGGGTAAAGAGAATAATGAGTTTGACCCTTTCAAACATATTGAGGAAAATGATCTATGAGTTTATTATATGCATGAATAAGGAGAAAAAGTACTAGCTCTTTCAAATATTGATAGAGATGAAGAGGGAATGTGGCAATTATTCTTTGATGGTTTAATGAGTAAAAATGGAGTAGGGGTAGGTGTGATGCTTGTTTATCATTTTAAAGAAAAGTAATATCTTGCCATCATGTTCCAATTTGGTTGTTTATCTAATGCAAAAAAGTATGAGGGACTTGTTCATGGCCTAAAATGGGCAAGGAAGAAAGGTATAAAATAATTTTAGGCATATGGGGATAGTGAACTAGTGGTATATCAAGTTACAGGATAGAATGCTACCAAAAATCCTTTGTTAAAGGCATACAAGCATAATATTTGGGACCTCATTGAAGAATTTGAATATTTCAACTTGAAACCAATCCCAAGATAGAGTAATCATTATGATGATAGATTAACAATAGTAGGACCACATTTTGATATTCAAAATGATGTGAAAAATGGGAAACATAAACCACATGTTAAGTTATTGGTGAGATAATCCATTCTAGATAAAAATGCAAGTTGGATTTGATAGTGATAGGCAAATTGCATCTTTTCTATGTAAGGAAGTCGAGTTCTCCTCAAGGATTCAAGATAAACTCTAACAACAATATGGTGACCAAATAGTGTAGTTACATTCCAAAAAACTTCCCAAAGGATTGGTGACCCTTGAAAGTATCTTCAATGAAGAAGATAAAGTGAGAAAATAAAATGTAGGCATGGGATATAAGTGAAGAACATTTTGAAAGAGTTGAAATCTTTAAGGACAAACTCCTCAAGTTAGGAAAGGTATGTACTAAAGCTGAGAGGGCTACCTTTGTTGAATTATGTAGTATAAAAGTAAACACCTATAAATCCTAAGGTTGATGTTTTGATTAACAATTACTAATCTAGTTGATTAAAACAAACATTATCTTCCACATTAAGCACTCCTCATGGGTTGTTAATCTAGTTCTTGTAAGTAAAAAGAGTGGGGAAATTAGTTTATGTGTTGATTTTAAGGATTTAAATAGGGTTTATTTAAATTATCATCACCCCATACCTTCAATGGAACAAATACTTTGAATGGTTGCATGGTTTGAACACTTTTCACTCTTAGATGGGTATTCAAGTTAGAACCAAGTCTCAGTAAAGGAATAAGATCAATATAAAAATGCCTTCATAACCAAATGGGGAACATATTCCTTCAAAAAGATTCCTTTTGGAATCTCTAATGTAGGAGCAATATTTCAAAAGGTAATGGTTATGGCCTTCCAATGCTTTATTAATAAGATGGTGTTAGTGTACCTTGATGATATCATGGTTTTATCTAAAGAGGATATTGATCACTTGGCTCATCTAAGACTAATTTTTAAAAGGTGTAGGTAATTTGAGATATCCTTGAATCTTAAAAAATGTGTTTTTGCATTCTATGAGGGCAAGCTACTTGGTCACACTATCTCAAAGGAGGGGTTGACTATAGATCATGAAAGAGTGAAAGATATCTTATATTTGTCACCACCATTACATAAAAATGGGATGCAAAGTTTTGTTGGAAAAATAACATTTATAATAAGGTTTATACCTAGTTTTTCAGACCTTATAAAAACTTTGATAGCCATGCTAAATAAACATCAAACATTGAGTTGGAATAAAGAGGGGAAAAGTAAATTTGAAGCTATAAATAAAGATATAACATAATTACCTACTTTTATGAACCCCAAATTCTCAAAATATTTCTTTTTGTATGCTTTCTCAAATATTGACACCATATCTACCATGTTAATGCAACAAAAAAAATGAAGGAGATGAGTATCTCATTGCCTTGTTTAGTCAAGGTCTTGAATATTATGAAGAGAGGTATAATTTTTTTGAAAATAAATTATTGGATGTCATAATAAGATTAAAAAAATTTATACATATGGTCTCAAAAAATCATATAAACATCATGGTAACTCATCCAAGTGTCAAATATTTCCTTCTCAATAAGGACTTGAATGAAAATAGGGTGGGTTGGATTACTAAAGTGATGGAGTATGATGTATCTATTAATACCATATAACTAATAAGAGGGAGAGGAATATGTGAACATATAGTATTGGATATATAATGGAATAAAAAATAATCTTTGATACTCAAAGATGAGCCCCAAGAAGAAACACCTTCACATGCTACATGTTGGAGACAAGACATGACAAGGTTATTGCAAACAAGTGAGTGTATAAAAAGATTAAATAAATAAATAAGGAGATATTTTAGGCTTTAATAAATACCATATATCCTTGTATATAGGGTAATTTTTAGAAGAGACATTTATGGTATGTTACTTAGATGTGTGAAATTGGAATAAGTAGGCATAATTTTGGAATAATTTCATGATGGCCCTATAGGTGGTCATTTCTCTCCTCAAATAATAGCAACAAAGATTATGAGAGAAGGATAATACTGGCCTATCCTCTTCAAAGACTCATAAAAATGGGTAAGAATGATTTCAAAGTGTGATTTATTCATTGGAAAATAAAGGCTAACAGCTTTACCCCTCAATACCATCCAAGTTGAC
>JARHVA010011722.1:0-31120 GCA_037957365.1 Torreya grandis | reverse complement strand
GATTCATATCAAATATAACATAAATTTAGAACTAATTAGACTAGTTATTACACAATCTAAATACATATCCATTAGTAAACAAGCATTAAAATATCTCTTAACATCTATTAACTCTATTGCATCAATAAATGAAGGGTATTACTAAAAATAACATGAATCTAAAACTAGACTAGTATCTACTTCAGGATTATTGTAAAAGTATTTAGTTGTGCACTCCAAGCAGACAATCACCATCCAAAATAAGACATGAAAAGGGAGGTTTGAGCCTATCACATTTATATAAAGTTTTGGTGTATAAAATATCTACCCCTCACAACAATAATTTGAACTAAATTAAATAGAAAAGACAATGGAACTTTCCTCCCATTAGCACAAGGCTCCCTCTTCTAGCCATGATGACCACTCTATGCCATTAAAACTACATTCAGTTAGAATATTCCCTCCACTCTAGAAAGAGGTAAAAATTTTTGTCTTTTCTTCATGGTTGTGACACATGTTTAACTAAAATTATTCCACACTTATCCCTTTGGACATGTTAGGTCAAGAAGTTAACAACTCACTCCATGTATCTTACTTAACATTTAGACCCCTATAAATCTATCCTAATTAATCATTACATTAAATTTATCAATTTGGGAAATTATGATGTTTTGATAGGCCATGAAATTTAGGATTATACATTTTATGATGAATCAGCCAGTTGACATGGTTTGGACCCACTTTCACTTTATGTCTTTGGAATCTCTTTTCCACTTGGCACTCATCTACAATCTCCCATAAATATTATTTAACCATGTGGACCAATTCTTGGCCTTCCTCTCTATTCCTATGCTTCCCTAGGCCTTATTTTACCTCCTAAGATTTATTTTTTCTTCATAGGATCTTTTCTCCTCACTTTTGTTTGCCTTGAGCTAGTATTATGATGCCATGTGCAACAATCCCACTAACCTAGAGGCCCAAAGGGTATAAGAATTATTTGAACCATGCCAAGACTTTAGAGTAGTGATATGTCACCATGTAGCAAAATACTAATAACCTAGAGGCTTGGAACTTCTCAGTGAAAACCTTAGCTATGAGGTCATAAGGTCACCATCCTGAGCCATTCCAACTAATCTTAACTCTTGGGTCCCTGGGTCACCATATTGATTCCATGTGGCATCATCTTGGGGATCTAATGGCTTGGGGCCATTATAAATAATCTATAATATCAATTCCTTAGGTCACTAGGATGATACCATGTAGCATCATCTTGGGGTCTTGGTGATTTTCAAGAATATTGACTGTGATAGGGACACATGGAGAATTTTGGGATGCTGTGGAAGACTATTGAGACCTATAAAATCAAAGAATTAACTAAGGCATAATAAACAAACTCAAAATGTTAGAATTATTAGTTTTATGAAATCTAAATCAACTTATGAAAATACATATGAAAATGAAATAAAATCAAAGTGATATATAGTCAAACTCAAAAGACAATGAAATAAATCTTAAACTCGATCTTGATTTTCCCATTTTCAATATGGTAAATGATATTGTGAATTATAATATTTGATTTGATTTTAAATTTATAATAAGGATAATATAGGAACCTTAAGGTTTTGAATAAATTACTATTGAAATTTAAGGTTCCCAAGTTCCAACATACATGTTTTATAAGAGAATAAATCAAATCTAAAAGATTAACCAATTCACACCATCAAACAGGGAACATTTACAAATCAATTTTAAAATTTTAAATGGGTATATACAATGATTAAACTAATTAAAATGAATCAAAAATGTCCCCATATTAATGTATAATAATGGGGCATGTTAGACCTAATAAATGATGACATTTATAAGGATAATATTGTATCAACATTTAGACCTAGACTATAAATCTCCACACCTATATAACAAGCACAAAATACAAAAAAATTGTTAGATAAAATGATAAAGATGAGATCACTAAATCCTCCCTCAACCTATGGCATAATAATTTCCATTTATATTTTATACCATTAGTGTGTGTGAAATTGATTGGTTATTTTATAGCTCTTGAATTAACATGACATAATCTAGACCTGTCCAAATAACCAAAACTTCTAAGAGGGAAAATATGAGTTATTCATCTTGGGTGGGAATGGCATGGGCATTGATATAATACAATCCAAGCATATATAACCCTAACATAGATACCTATAATGCTATTCAAGGCCTTTTTCCACTGCCATCTAGGCTAGAAAGTCTTTGGTGGAGTTTCTTGAATCACCCTTTCAAGGAAGACTTGGATTTAACATTTAGATTGAGTCTCCTCTGATATTTTTTTATGAAAATATTTTTTTTCTATTTCCATTGAGGATTGAAAACCAATCCATGGGAATAATTATAGACTTATAAAATTTAGATTACTAAGAAAAATTCAAACTAAATTAGTGCTTCCATTTACTTCAAATGTTAAATTAAGCAAAATTAATGGTTTAGACAAGAAAAAACTATACTAAATCCATAAGTTCTATACTGAATCATTGGCCTTCAAAATTTTGAAAATGTACAATAGAATTATTGTCATTTTATGAATTTATTCAATAATTAATACTTATTATCTAACTTTTGAAATCTGAATGACTCTCATGCATTACTCACTATTTGAAATGATTATCCCAAGACAATATAAGTACATATGAACTTCAACATACTATTGTTCTATTTTCTAATTTTCCTCAGACCTATTTTTGATGCAAAGTTATTGATGAGTGGGCTTTATTTTCTGGACTGAATTATAATCAGTGGGCTACATGGGAAGATTTGAAATAATAATGAAAATATATCACTTTTTACAAAAATGATTTCCCATGATATGGAAAATAATTAGCCACAATCTATTTTTTATTTTAGAGGACACATTGAAAATATACCAAAAGCTTAAATTAAATAATCCAAGTTAAATGAGTTTTGAGGGAAAGAAATAGAAAAGGCAAATCAAAGCGAAGAAATAAATAATAAAAAGTAAACATAAACTAAGGAATCATAAAACACTGTACATTATATACATGTAAAAAACCTCACGATTATCATTCTAAAATGGCATTAGATGGACAATATAAGAAGTAATGATTCAAAAACTATCCATTAATGGAAAGCTATAGGTCATTTCCTTGTAGATCTTTCAATAAAAAATAATTATCTTGTAGTAATTTATAACTTGATAAGGACCAATCTAAAGAGGACTTGGCTTATAATTATAACCTTTCTTCTCATATGATTTGTCCCATAATAAAACCAAGTCTAAAATATGAAGTCATTTCACTTATGCCTTTCGAGCAACCATCATTTCACGGTTGGATGGTGCTTTCTAATTATAAAAGGTTCATCTCTCATATCATCCATATAAATTAGCTCCAACAACCTGGACTGACCTATCTCATTTATGAATTGACATGTGGATCTCTTGAGTGTAATT
Organism: Torreya grandis; assembly: GCA_037957365.1. Lineage (NCBI taxonomy): Eukaryota > Viridiplantae > Streptophyta > Pinopsida > Cupressales > Taxaceae > Torreya > Torreya grandis. Next base: position 27,675 of record JARHVA010011722.1, on the reverse strand, counting down.
GGAAATATTAGTTATGTACCATAAACTATCATGAAAGGTCAACTTTTGAGTCTTTTCTTATGCCTTGTATGATAATCCCATAAAACATACTTGAGTAGAGTAGAATATTCCAACTATATGGTTTATCCTCTACTAATTTATTAATGACATTAAGTTATTATTTATAGACTTGAATAAACCATTTCCCTACGGGTAATAGTTTAAATAAAACTTCAATGCAATTTTTTTTTTTTAATATGTCCTCTCAGTCAACTTAGTTGATTGGAAGGCAAGACCATTATCACACACAAATGCCAAAAGGGTGCCATATATGGTTGTAATTTGATCTTCAAGGAATATAGTTACCTCCTTATTAGTGTTTTTCCTTTTCATCTTTTATTTAGCCCACCTTATGCAATATTTAGTCATTATAATAATGAATCTATGGCCAATTGAAGAGTTCATATTTATGACTTTGATGAATTCTATGCCCCACTGAGAAAAGAAAAATTCCTTAATTACTGATTTAAGAGGCATAAAAACACGAGTTTCCCTTTTTTAAAATGTTTGACAAAGATGATAGGACCTCACATGAGTATGAACATCCTTGAACAATGTTGTCCAATAATAACTAAGCCCTAAGATGTTGTGTTTTTTCATACTACCAAAAAGATGATTGTTGCCTAATTTATCATGGAAATAAATTATGACATCTAGTGCTTCCTCTTCTATTAAACATCATAGGAAAATCCCTTTATGATTTCTATGGTAGAGGACACCTTTATTTAGTATGTAGTGGGCATAATTTAATCATAATGCTATCTTTTGCTTCTTATCCAAGGCATCTAGTGGAATGCCATATATCAAGTAATTAATAATAGAGTAATACCATGGACTATGCTTTAATTTAGACTAATTCACTTGCAAAACAATAATATTAGGATTAATTTTAGAAATCAATTATAATAGACCTTGACCTCAAACCAGCTTCATAAGTCTAATTTTAATGTAATATTCTTTAATTTTTGAGACCCATCATCTCATTATTTCTCCAAGTTCATTCTACCACAACATCATTTTGATAGCAAGATTTGGAACCATAGCATAAAATTTATCCCTCAAAATGTAATGTCTAAATTTCTTTGTTACATTTACTAGTAAATAAGCTTGCCTGTCCAAAATATGGTATTTTAATTTATCTTCCTTAAAATTTGTGTTCATGAAAGCTATGGTATCTCTCCATCTTCTAGTTTATGAGTAAGGATAGCATCAATGGTATGATCAAATGAAAATTCATACAAGTATAAATATTTTATGTAATATATGATAACTAAAATGGGGGCCTACATTATAGCATCCTTAATTAATTAAAAGGATTTATTTGAGTTAGGTCTCCACTCAACTTTATCTCCATATTTTAACATGGCATTCAATTTTTTAGTTATCTCAACAAAACCTAAAATAAATTTATACAAGAAATTAATTTTACCAAAAAAAGATTTTCATTCCTTCTTATTGTTTGGTAATCAAATTTTATAAATGACATCAGATCTATCATGGTCAATTAACATACCTTCTTTCAAAATTACATGACCAAGGAACTTACCTTCAGTTTTTTAGAATATGCATTTCTTTGGATTGAGTGAAATATCAAACTTATGATAACATTCAAAGATATTATGAAAGGGTCTTAAATGGTTTGATCTACATTTATAAAATGTTATTCAGTGATCCCTATATAAAATAATGCACTTACCAGTCAACCACTCAAATGTTATGCCCATGGTTATTTGGAAAATGACACCATCATTGATCAAATCAAAGGGAATTTTATTATAAGCAATGTACCCCACTTTGTGGTGAAGGTTGTATTAGATTGGTCTTCCTTGTCAACTAAAACTAGATTGAAGCATAAGAACCCATCTAGGAAAGACATCAGCTCAGATACACTAAACCTTTGAATTAATTCATCTATGGATGACATTGGATAATTATCCTTGTCTAAAGCTTGATTCAAATTTTTGAATTCAATACAAAAATGAATTTATCCATTTTTGTATTGAATTCAAAAATTTGAATCAAGCTTTAGACAAGGATAATTATCCATTTTTGTTTCTAACTGATAGTAAATTAGATACCTAGGTTAAATGTCTTACTAGAAAAATTATACTCTCTAATAATATTTTTTGAACCTCCTTCAAGATGAGCAACTCAATAACAAGATTAATTAGCATTTATCATTGTCTAAATGGATTCTTATTAGGATTCAAAGGAATGGTGTGTGCCATGATGTTAGGTTCAAACAATGTTAAATCTCCATACATCAAAGCAATGATGTCTTGGTAATGGATTAACATCATTTGTAAAATTTTCATTTATTCATCATTGCACTTAGGTCCCATGTTGTTTTGAGGTTGATTAGGTGCTCCCATGTTAATAATTTTTAATTTATGATTGGAATGAATGGGCTATTTAGGTCTGATGACAAGTCTATTTAAATCAAACAAGTCTTGTAAATAAATAATTCCCTTTAGAATATGATTTTTTTTAGATTAACCACTCCATCATCATCATGTTCATATTCACTCAAATTACTTATTTCATCCTCATCAACCACATGTGCATCAAAATCATTAGAATTATAAATTAAATATAGAATGTGTTTGTCATCATAAAACATGTGAAAATTCTTCACATTATTAGGCACAAATGGACATAAAACAAATTCAATAGAAAAATTTTACATATTCATTTTATCCAAAGGTGTAAGTTTAGTAGCAAAAACAACCAGTGAGTCTGTCATGGCATTGTTAATTCTAGGAATTATAATAATGTTAAATGTATTAAAGGATTCCATAAAATCCCAAGCATGGTGTTTATACTTATTTAAATGAGAAAGATTACATTGAAATTTATGACTTACCTAATTGATGACTACTTTAGAGTCACCAAATAAATTTTTTTAGAAGACATCATACGTGGATGTAAACTATAATCCCATATTAACACCTCATATTCTACTATGTTATTAATATAGTGGAATTACAATCTATATGAAACTACATTTTTTTTATCATAGGGATTAATAAGTATAGTACCTACTCCTAAACCTTACTTAGATCAAGTTCCATCAAAATAAAAGATCACATACCTAAATTTTGATCTCAGTGAAAAATTTCCTTCCTTGTTGGTTTGGTGATTAGAGTATAGACACCTAAATCCATGGAGGTAAAATTGAGTCATTCATTACCTGTATTATATTTTGTAATCATTAGCAACATTGATGTATATATATCAATCCTTATCTGATTCACCACTCCTCTTTATGGCAACTACATATGGGAGAAGTCTCTTGCCATACAAACATTAAGAGATATAGACCAATATCTACTTAACAACATGCCATATGAATCTAAGATCTTGACCATTTATATGTCCATGAACTATTGCATTTTTGTCTCAACCCAAAATTGAATATGAAAATTCAAAAATTATCATGCAACTTTGACTCCAGACTTATCTAACTGAACCACTGGCTTATCTAATTTTATAGGAACAAGTCCTAGTTTCCTACAAATACCTATAATCATGACATTGGTTGAGGCACTTAAATCAACTAGGAAATTATGTAAATTCTTACCAAATATTTAGACGACAAGTAAGAAGGGTGGAACCTTAGTTTTGGCCTTATGTATCACAACATTGGTATTAGTTGTGGCCTTATATTTGGGCTGAGTGTTTTTGTCTATAAGAGAATTAAGGAGTAAATCCCTCTATTTAGTAATTTATACCAATTCATAGAGGGTTATATTGGATTTTAAATTTTTCATATCCTTGACTATGTTTTAGCTTATCTTACTAGTGGTGGGCTAATTATCACCTAAATTTGGTGGAGGTGGATAATTTTTATATTTTGGGTTAGGAGGATTAGCAATGTTGTTAGGGGGTATTGAGGTGGTCAAGTTCTAGTGTGTGGTAGATTTATGGGTGTAATTTACCTTTGATATTGATGCACAACTTGAATTTCATTGGTATTTATCTCAATTTAATTTCCCTCTTCATTAGGATATTCCATGTTCTCTAAAATGATGGTTCTATCGAGAGATTTGGATGAACTAGGAAAATTAGGATAACTTGTAGTATTCTAGTTATTTAGAACAAACTCATATTCATCAATCTCCTTCTCTAGAATGTTGAAGGCATTACAAAACTCAAAATATTCAAGTTCCTTATGATGGGTTATGTTATGTTTATGACATCAATCAGGTAGGGAAATCCCCATGATGTTGATTTTGGACATTCTATTAGATGGAGATTCAACTTGCTTGCCTTGCCTATTATTGGGTCTATAACTACATATATAAGTGAAATTCAAGATATAATTTACACTGATTGAAATACCCACTTATTTTTGTAAACTAAGGAAATTATTTTTCAACATTTGGACCATCTTTTGAATTATATATAGCTTAGGCAAGGTTAATTCTTTATTGGAAGTCAGTGTGTTACTAGTCGTAATTGGGACTATAGCTTGGTTATAATCCCATGGCATAGCCTCATTACCATTAGAATTTATAAATCCCAAGTTATGATTTGTAGAGTCATGGATTAGGGGAATTTGATTTTTGATTAGGAGGGGTTGTAACATTGGGATAGTTTAATTTATAAATAGAATTGGATTCAATGCTAACATGTTTGGGAGGATGTTAGGGATAAGGACCAACATTTATCCTTGTGGATTGAGATGCATGTCCACTTTTATTGTCTCTACATAGATAGGGGAAGATATGATATAATTTTATCCCTCCTTAAGAACATGGTTTTCCATGGGTGTAAGGAATTTTTAAAAATTTCCAATGCTAACTGATCTTTTGGTCTATATAGGGTTGTCACCCTACTATACATCTTTTGAAAGTGGACACTAAAATTGTGTATACATTCATTAGGCTCAATTTTCATGCAAGAAAAATATTGATATAAAACATTGGGGTCTACCACCTGACCAAATTGGACAATAAAATGCTACTCAATTGATTATATTACATAATTGAATCCTCAAATAGGTTGAAGAAACAATCATAGGCCACATTAAGGAAGGTGAAAGGGACTAAACTACATGCTACATCTTCATTATCAACATTGAGTAACCTAAGGGAAGTTTTATAGGATGTGACATGTTCTTTAATAGTCCTCCTAGTACTCGGAGTGAACCTTGGAAAGTACCTCTCAAGGTTCCTAAGAAGATCATGCACATCTCCTAGAACATTTATTATAGACCTTGCTAACTAATCCACTGGTACAATAATGGGCATGGGTATGTTATGGGTAGATTTAGTGGATGAAATGGTAGGGGTGGATAAAGTTATTTATATCCCTCTATTATTTTGTGTTCTCTTAAATATTTTCAATGGGAATACAATAAATCTACCTTTTATTGCTTGGTATATAGTGATTCTCTCAATAGGTTCTAGATTGTTTAAGATATCAAATATGAGTTAGAGACATTAAGACCAATAACATTAAACCAATAAAAAATTAAACATATAGAATTTTAAATTTCATATTAGATAATAAATTAATGCAACACAAGTTATCTAGAATTTAAAACTAGATATAAAGCATTGACCCTCCTAGCACTAGGTTATATTGGTATCATTTTGTGACATACAATAGAAAAATTTATTGGGTTTAACTAATCTGATGGAAAAAATGAGATGAAAACACATGGGACATGATGTCCCCTTTTTTTTGGATTCAATTGATTAAATCTAAAGGATGAGAAATTTATAATCATTTAGTTGGGTGAGTATTTCACCACTGAACAAGTTTATTCAAACCTTCATCATTCAGATGATAACATGGAGACACCTTTAGGACATGGGTGGCCTAATTGTAGAGATGAATATCTAAATAAGGAAAACTCCCTTGATGTTATCACCTAAACTAATACTAAACTTATTTCTTGTTACAAAAAGAGGGAGAAATTATTGAAAATGAGTAAATGGGAGGTGATTCACCAAACAAAATCTCCTCCACTTGCCTATACTATAGTAATAACATGAAAAAAGACTAAAACCTATCACACTAACTCAACATGAGTCTCTAAGCATCAATATTTCAGTATGAAGGTGAGAATCAAGATAATAACTAAGAGGGGATGATCAAGAGGTCTCATAGGAGACACTAATGAATTAATATATAGATTTAGCCATTTTAATACCATGTTACACACTTTATATGACTTTCTAAGATGACTAAAAACCTTTAAAGAGGAAATAAAATAGTACAAATGAAATAAAGTTGCATACACACAAACATTTATCAAACTACCATGGATATACACTAGTTACATCATTGATAAGGCTAGAAATTAGCATGCATTTAGATCAAATGCAAAGTAAAGTGCTATCAGAGTAGGGATTTACCATACTAGAATTGAGGATCAAATGTGGATCAATTTCTACAGTATTTCTATGATAAAAAGAGCACCCTTAATAATAATGATTCTACCTATTTAAATAGGCAAAACTCTAAAGCTTGGTGTCCTGACTTGGTTTAACCCACTAATGGGGTGATTAAAAATTCAAATCATGACTAGAGAGGTTAGCTTAAGGAGTGGGATAATATTATTTGGAATTCCATGTCTATGCTTGTGTAACTACCTGCCACATATCTTTGAGCCTGCATCTTTTCTTTTGCCTACTCTCACTTCTATGATGACTTAGGACCATATTCCATTACCCTTTCCCCCACTCTACCAATTGGATTTGATCTATGTCATGATTCATAAAATTAGGAAACTCTAATATTTATCATATTAATTAATATAGTTACATAATGTTCTTCATTAATTTTATGTCTTAATAAGTGAAATGGGCTATCAAATTTTCCCACATTTAGTACCAACAAACCCTTTCATGGTAGGTTTTAGCCATGTGGTTTTATTAGTCTCATTATAGGCTTATAGTAGTTTTTATGTTTTTTATGATCAGATAGGCCATCAAATTTAATCCATTACCTTGATGGATACACATCCAACATGTCCTTTTACTCAGATGGGGGGCCTACCATGTGGCTACTTTTTGCTCTTTCATTACTCAATTGAAGCTCTACTGGACTATTCATCATGTGATGAAGTGGGGTTTTTCCACATGGAATCATCATGCTTACCTATTATATGGACACATGTTATGATTGTAACAACACCCAAAATCTTGTATATCATAAATATTGCACCATGTAGTGTCATCCTGTAAAACCGTACTTTGACAAACTACTATAATTTACAAAAAACATTTTAGGAGAGAGATGAAATGGGATTTCACCATGTGGCATCATCCTACTAACCCACACTCTGAAAAAAGTTTTTAGGCTACATAGAAATATTTAGGAGAGTGGGGAAATGGGATTTCACTACATGGCATTTTATAGCTAACCTAGAGTTATGAAAGACTTTTCTAACTACACAAATGGTTATGGAGGGTTGGGTCACTGATATTATGACATGTGTAATCATATTTATTTATTTATTGATTACCCATAGCTTTTTTGATGTCATTGATTCACCAAGAAAACTTTGAATAAAATTGACTAAGTCTTAAAATAATTTTGGAATAGGTCGAGGACCATCAAGGTCTAACACATGGCACAGAGTAAAATTTTGAATAATTAACTAAGGTTCAAGATGCTTTGAAAATGGGTTAGACTCTTAGGGATGAATGACTATCACATGGTGTTAAGAGGCTTAGATAAGATCCCTGACACACTAACAGCCTAGGAAACTACCAGGACATCGCATAGGGCCTATCAAACTTAACATAGTGATCCCAAAACTACCACTAGGAAAAAATCTTGAAATTGACAAAGTGTTTCACTATTTGATTCTTACAGGATTCATGTTTTCTCTATGTTCACTTAGAATATTGAAATGAAGGATGAGAATATTATAATAAGGTGGGAGGATTTTAAGAAGGTATATAACACCCTCAAAACACCTATATGCTTAAACTTTCATGGTCCCAACCTCATACTCATTTGATTTCCCTCTAAATTGGCTAAGTCTTGATAAGTATGTCAGTGATTTGAACCTTAAAATGAATTAGATGTGGCTTCCTCCATGGTGACTAAAAATGGTCAATATTATTGTGACTTCCATGGGGTGCTTTCTTACTAATCACTATAGACTAGTAGCCTTATGTATCCATTAGGCTATGGAGTCATAGAATCATCTAACCTTATAAGTTTTTAGGATACAAACCTAATACAACTTACTAAATAACTAAACTGAGATTCACCTCCCAAATTGACAAATGGAACAAGAAGAAAAGCACAAAAGCACTTAGAGGAAATGAAATAACTAAAATAATGTGTAATATCACTTTTAGGAAATAAAACTAAACTAACCTACCCTAAGCTAACCATCCAAAAATGTTATCTAAACAAAAGCCATTAACTAGTTATGCAAAATAACTACCCTTTCTCACCAACTTATTATCTTTTTCATATTTGAGGGTAGTTAACCAAAGATGGATAAATCTTGGATGCTTAATGAATTGGTGGATCACTTATCCAAGGGTGAAGACAAAACAAACTCACTAACCCACATAAGTAAAATGTAAAAATAACCATCTTGGAATGGATATGTAGGTCAATTATGTTCTTCTTGATGTTTAATTTTGTGCTCTAGATTAAACACAACTTGTGATAGCTTATCCTTCTCAAACTCCAACCTATCATGGTACTTGAGACATAATCCTCTTAATATGAAATATTTTGAGAGATCAAGTTTTCTCATGTACTTATGTTTTGTTACTCTATCATCTAATTGATTATGATGGTCTTATTCTAGTGATTGAATTAGAATCACATCCATTTTCTTATATTTTTCATGCTACTCATGGGTTTTTTCTTTATGAGATTTTGGTTAGATGTCAAGGCTCAAGAATAAGTCTTCCTCCATCTCTTCTCCACTCTTCTCAAGACTAGTTTCTCACCTCTAATATAAATTAGAAATCAAGTCTTCCTCAAGAGGTTGATTTTAGCTATTCTAGACATGATTTTGTATTGTACCTTCATTAGGAAGGACTAAAATGTCTCCCAAATCCTTAACTCTAATATATTATACTGATTTAGGATATTCCTCTAATTCCTCTTGGCTATGAGAAGTAATGATTTTGGATTCAAGCTTTGTTTCCTCTTTGTCAAGATCAAACCCATGCCAACTAGATTGACCTTCTTCTTTTTACATGCTAAATGGAATATCATTCATCCAAAAAGGAACTTCATCACCATGATTCTAAACATTTTACTAACTAGAAATAAGTGACTCATTATTAAGGCTATCTTATTCCTCTTCATCCTTATCCATTTTCTCATTGCGTTGCTACTCTAGCTAATCATACTAAGTTTCTTCTTGTAGCAGGTATGATATCTAATTTCATTTAGTTATAAAATGATAGATTCCAATAGCTATTTAATCATCATATTCACCTTAATCACTCTCATAATATCCTTATTGAGTCTTACTTGTAGTTAAATTCTTTTCATCAAGCTTCCATACAATAGGCTCTTCTTCAAAAATGGAGATGGTGGGAGCATAAGAGTGTTCATTAGTTTGTTTTAATCTTGTGAGGGTGTATTTCCAACTTGGGATCTTGAAATAATTATTTAGGAGATATTTGGGAAGGATTTATGGAACTTATGTAGATATATACTCTTCTTTTGTTTTAATTCCCCAATCTAATCATTCACCATTTTGCTTATCCCATGATTCTACCACTTGATTTCAACTTGGAATTTTGGAGGACTTATTTGAGAGATATTAGGGAATGGGAAGATATTTTTGTGCTAACACTCTTTAATTTTTTTCATTTTAGGTAGAAATAAACTTCTAACATTATGATATAAATTTATTTTTATGCACGTATCCAACTTGATGGGTGGATGAAGGGTTTTAAAAACTTGAGAACTTACTTGGCTTAGCTTATAAAAATTCATCCTCTCTTGATTTTGGATTGGAAATGAAGAGTGGGAAAGAAACTTATAAAATTCCTTGGTTAAGGAATTTGAGGGACTTCAAGAAGAGGAAATTCATAGACTGGTCCATCTTGATAGCATATTACTAAAATCATGGCCTTAAGCTCAAATTATTGTACTTTAGTAGCCATTGTTGCTCTTGCATATGCACATGTAAACTTGTCATGGTATTTCCTATAAGGAAAACATCACTTGGATTTTTAAATCATGTCAACAAAGTGTAATAGGTTAGGAGTAGGTGGGGGATGTTTTGGAGTACATGAAGATACATAGGATTGACTCGACTCATCAAATGGTTGATAAATAAGCCACAAATCTTGATTAGGGGACTAATAATGGAAGGGAGGGTAAAAATAATAATAGGGAGGCATATCATGCCTTTAAATAGAGCCATATGGGGTGGGGGAAATAAAACCATTGTAGGACTAATATGGCTCAACATAGGGCTGATATAAATTGCCATACTATTGAAAAGGAAGAGTAAAATAGAACTCCTCTCCATACCCATCCATCAAACTTATGAGGAAAATAAAAGCAAGATAATTATCAATAATACCTTGAAAAATTTACCTAGGCTATTATAACTAGATGTTTGAAATAGACTTGGAGTCACCACTGATGTTTGTGGAAACTACCTCCAAAGGCTAATATACTAAAGAACAACACCAATAGTTCTCTAGTATATGACTTAAGGATCATCAAATTAATGTCCCAATAGACATGCTAGAAACTATTATCAATATAAATCTCACCCTTGAGGAGGTTTTTCATGCCTTCCTCAATTAAATGACATATGGGCACACCCTAAGGCTATGGGTCCACTATAGCTGGAGTGAACTATTGGCCATTTTTTGGCCTACATATAAATATTAGAAGGATTTATCAATGTTATTGATTGAGAGAAGGATCTAATGATAAAAGAGGAAGATCATATTGATTGTAACACTTTTGAAACACTTTAAGCAAGCTTAAAGTATAATTTTATTGATCTTAGAGAAATAGTACTATAGATTAAATGGAAGATCTAGATAAGTTTACATAGGTAATCTTGTATTACAAGTCATGGACAAGTTTGCTTATGTTTTAGAAGTCCATTCGAGGTTCCAAAGATCAAGCAAAAGATCAAAATAATAAGTTTAGGAGCTAGATTATCATCAAGACATCACTTAAAAATAGACTAGTCAGGTTGTTTCACATTTGATAAGTATGATAAAAAAATCCTTAGAAGCCCTCAAGTCATGTAGAAATGTTGCTCTGAGTACCTAAATCATTCTTTGTAAGTTTTGTGCCTCTATGATTTTTTCACTTAAAGATCCAAGCCTTCAAATTTAACCCAATAGATTAATATGTTCACACAAAAGTCAAGTATAAACTAAGGCAAAAATTCATTAGTTATTAAATTTTATAGTCTACAAGATATCAATAACATCTACAAAGATGTCATTTATGGTCACATAGACATCAAAACAAATCTTAGACACAAATCATGCAAGATTAAATTTGATGGTCTACAAAATGTCAAATACATCCATGTAGATGTCAAATGATGTTTGCATAGATGTTAATTTTAAGACATGGTAAAGAACTATTGTATTTCAAAAGGAAGAAGATCTAATGATCAGTGTTCAAATATACAACTAGATCCAATGAAATGAGGTAACCCAATAGTCTCAGTGGGTCCCCAAAAGATTAATTGAGTGTATTTAATCATACATCAAGATTGATGGAGAGAGATAAGCCAAAAGTGTCAGAGGATCTTGACGATGAATACAAAGAGGAAAAGTGTCAAAATTCAGTGGGTCCTAGTAGAAGATCTATATCTCATAGGAATCCATGCATAGGCAAATCAATAGAGTGAATAGGTTCAAAGAGTCAACAAGTTGAGTCATATATTGATATCTAATAAACAAGGGGAAACACAATAATATTTTGATAAAGTTTGAGTAAGCTAATTTTTAACCTAAGCAGGACAATATGAGTTTGAATATGGTCCAAGATTGAACAAGGTTGAACTAGTAGGACCAAACATTACTAGTGGAACTCTATGATGGTAAAATAGGTCTCTTAAAAGGCCTAGTATAGACCAAGGATTGGAAACTATTATCAAAAAAAGGGACCAAGGTTGAGTAGGCTATGTATCTATAGGGAAACTATAGGAAAACCAATAATATTATTGACAAATAGGTACATCCATCCACTCAAAATAGACCAACCATTTATGTTTTTTTTAAGGCACAAAGTATTTATTTTGGTGATAGATCAAGTAAAGGTGGCATGGAGTCCCAATATGAAAATGTAGTAGTTGAATAAGGATCATGGAGCATTACATTCTTTTGTATAGCCTTTGAAATTGTGCCTTCTTGATAAGATCATGACTACGCATCCTTGAGAATGTTAATCCATCAAGATCATTTGGACCTCATTAAATGTTTTTAATCTACTCATTTCCTTCTCTCCATCGTCCCCTTTTTTTATAAATATAGGCTTCTAAGCCTTGAAAACAACTTGGTAATCCCTCTCTTGGCCATGACTAGACTTTGCCTAGATTTGATCTTTGTAAACTCTTGAGATAAATAAAGGGCTCTTTTCAAATTTTATTATTTTGGTATAGTGTGTTAATGTTAGACTAGTTTGCATGTGGTATAAATCTCTCCCTTGTCAAATCCATATCTCACCTAATTACTAGATTATCTTGTTATATAGGTCATGTTTAGTGTTTAATGTCATTTGATTAAATTTAGCAAGTGAATACATTGACTAGTTAGTACCTTAAACAAAGCCTCTCCATCACTTCCCTCAGATATTGGTCATTTGGTGAACCTATGCATGAAATATTGATTCATAAACAACCATTTGGAGTTGTAGATATGATCTCATTAGTATTTTTAGGAGTTCAAATAGAGTGAATGAATAGTCACATTAATGGTCTATAACCTCCTTTACATGTTTTAATACATTATTACCCATTTCTCTCTCCATTTTCCCTATAATATTTTAGTTTAGGTGATATATTCATAAGGAATTTAGCCTTCTCCAGAGGTATGACCCTATGATAGGTGACCCATAGCCTAGGGTCAGTCCCATGTTAGACTAGATTTGAGTAAAGAACCTAAATAATCCCCTTCGTATCTAGGGTGAAAATCTAGAACACCAATAGTTTTGGCATGCTTGATAGGACTCATTGGAGCTGGTCTTGGTGGAATTTAGCTGTAGCAGTGTTCTTCATAAAGAATTTGGTGATTCTAAGTTTAAGTAATTGCTTTTAATAATTTAGGTAGTTTTCAAGTAAGTTCATTTTCATTGAACTATCCTTATTTTGTTTCTTTGGATGTGCATTAAGGAAACACCTATGTAATACCTCCTTATAAACCCTATGACGGATCATAATAGCCTTTCATGATCCATATGAGCCTTGTTATGAGCCTAATCAACCTTACCAAGAGTTTTATCAAAACCATGATGAGCCTTACTAAGTTTCCCATGATCCTTATTATCAAGAGCATGGCTCTTACCTTATGAACCATATTAGTCTAAAGACCATATTTAATCTTTATTATATGGATATGATGTTACACATGAGTAGCTTTGTCTTCAAGAGGTAATGGATGAAATAGATCTCAAACTACTAGCATATGCAAGAAAAGTTTATTCAAATTCTTAGTATAAAGATGTGGATAGACTATTTCTAAATGTATCTAATGATCCAAAAGAAAGGAATGAGTTTTATATTTTTTTATTGGAGAAGATAGAGTCTTGGGAGAGGTAGGAAGGTGAGTTAAACTATTTATCTCAAGAACCCTCTTATATTCTTTACCAATATTCTTATGCCCCTTATTCTCATGAAGTTATTAACCAATCCTAAAGTGTTTCAATGAAGATTCCTAATTGGATTCAATATCCTATTAAAGAGGCCAAAACTTCTTATAGTACCCTTTCTTCACCAATTACCCCTTAATCTCAAGTTGTCAATGAGGATAAAAGGGTTTTAGACCTTAATGAGATAATGGCCGAATGGAAAGAGTAGAATGTAGAAGTTCTCAAAAGCTTCTCTCTCCTTCTCCAAGACTCCATTTCTCCTAGCATCCCAAAATATGATCATGATCAACCTCCCATGATTTGTACTCCCTCTCAATCAAATTAATTTCATCACCCTCCCACCATCTCCCTTCTTCAAGAGGAACATGTTTTATGGGAAATAGAGGAAGAGGTTGTAGCTAAAATTTAAGATCTTAGGGAATGTGAAGAAGATGATTTAAGTGTGTATGATTAATATTTATTCATTGATACTTTACTTGAGGTAAAAATTTAAAATAAGGTTATAGTTGATCTTGAATAAGTGATCTTAGTTAAAAATAAGAAAGCTAGTCTTAAAGTGGAAGAAATCCATGAGAGACTGGTACAAGCTGAAGTCATCAATAAAATTGAGAAATATCCACTTGATAAGGATCAAGATACATTTCAAAATGATATTATTTAGATTAATCAAAATGAGAAATAAAATAATGATTGACATCTATATCTTGAATCTATGCAAGAGATTGAATATCTTTGTAGATATATGTTTCCATTGGAGAGCATGTTATTGAGAAGTTTGATCAAGAATCACCTATTCAAGATCATGATGTAGCTTGGTTTGACTATTTAGATCTCCTTGAAGAGTTTGATGAACTTATAGTAGTTGATAAGAAGGATGAGGTCATTCAAGGATAATGCATAAATGAAATATCACTTGATAAGATTGTAGTTGACAAGTAGTGTGAAAAAGAACCTAACGTGCAAGATGAGTTTGTATTTATTGGTGACTGGTTTATTATCAAGGACTCATTTCAAGAGATGTTAAGAGAAATATTTGGAAAGAAGACTACCTATTTAAAGGTCATGTTCAGTAAATACCCTACTTTACAAATTGTACTTCCTCTTAGAATGAGTAAAGCCATGAATTTATCTTTTTATCTAGGTGGACCATGATTTTTCATGGTTAATTAGATTAGTTAGTTTATATTTTATCCTAGATAAGTTATTTATTTGTACATTTACTTTGTTACATTACTTTCCCTATTTTATTTTATTTCCTTCCTTGTTTTGGTGGAGTTTTTTGTCTTTTCAAATCAATAGGTTTATTACAATCATGGAATAGATGTGTTATCTATTATGAGTCAAAGGTCATGTACATGGTCTGAGTTCAAGAGTATTAGGCATGCTACCTAATTGAATCACCAAAGATGTTGGCCATTTTTGGGCCTATATAAAAAATTTATAAGAATAAGCAATGTTATTAATTGAGATAAGGATCCAATTATAAAAGAGGAAGATCATATTACTTGCAATAATTTTGAAACACTTTAAGCAAGCTTAAAGTGTAATTCTATTGATCTTAGAGAAATACATCTATAGAGTAAATAGATGATCTAGATAAGTTTTCATAGGTAATATTATAGTTCAACTCATGGAAATTTTTTATTATGATTCAAAACTTCATTCAATATTCCAAAGATCAATCAAAATCTCAAAATAACAAGTCTAAGAGCCAGACCATCATCAGGACATCACTAAGAAATATACTAGTTAACTTGCTTGTACATTTGATAAGTATGCTTAAAAAGCATCACAAGCCCTTGAGTTACATAGACATATTTATCTTAGTACCTTAATCATCCCTTGTAAGTTTTGGCCTCCATGAATTTTTCACTTCAAGATCCAAGCCTTAAAAGTTGACCCAATAGATGAACACATTCATGCAAAAGTCATGTTTAAACTTAGGTGAAAATTCATCAGTTCTTAAATTTGATAGTATGTGGGATGTCGATGATGTTTGCACAAATTTCATTGATGGTCACATGTATTTCAAAATAAATCTCAAGCAAAAACCATGAAAGCCTAAATTTAATGGTCTAAGGGATGTAAAATACGTCCATGTAGATGTCAAATAACATTCATGCAAATGTCAATTTTAAGACATGGTAAAGAGTCATTGGATTTTAAAAGGAAGTAGATCTAGCATTTAGTGTTATAGTGTAAAACTATATATAATGGATTGAATTAGCATGATAGTTTTATTGGGTCCCCAAAAGATCAATAGAGTGCATTTAATCTTACATCAAGATTTATAGAGTGATATAAGTCAAAAGGGTTAGAGGATCTTGATGATGAATATAAAGAGGACAAGTGTCAAAAGTTAGAGGGTCCTAGTAGAAGATCAATAGCTCATGGGCATCCATGCATAAGTATATCAATGGAGTGAATAGGGTAAAAGAGTCAACAATCTAAGTCATATATCAATAACTAATAAATAAGGGGGAATCATAGGAAGCTTTCAACAAAGATTAACTAAGCTATTTTTGACCTAGGTAGGCAAATATGAGTTCAAAAAATGGTCTAGGATTAAACCAAGTTGAACTAGTAGGACCAAAAATTATCGATGGAACTCTGTGATGGTAAAATAGGTCCCTTAAAAGGCCTAGTATAGACTAATGATTGGAAACTATTGTCAAAAAAAGGGACCAAGGTTGAGTGGGTTGTGCATCTATAGGGTAATTATAGGAAAACCAATAACATGATTGGTTTTTAATGCATAAAGAGACATGTGCTCAGATATTGTGATATAAATAGGTACATTCAACCACTCAAAATAGACCAATAGATTAATTAGAGGTGGTATGGAGTCTTGAGATGAAGACTTGGTGGTTGAATAAGGATAATGGAGTATTAAATTTTTTTGCAAAGCCTTTAAATCTATGCCTTATTGATAATATCATGACTCATCATCCTCAAGAATGATAATCCATCAAGAGCAGTTAGACCTCATTTAATATTTTCTATCTACTCAGTTCCTTCTCTCTCTCATCTCATTTTCTATAAATATAGGCTTTAAGCCTTGAAAATAGTTTGGTAATCCATTTCTTAGGCATGACTAGACTCTACCCAGATTTGATCTTTATAACATCTTGAGATAAATAAAAGACTCTATTAAAATTTTATTATTTTGGTATAGTGTGTTAATCCTAGATTGATTTGCATATGTGGTAGAAATCACTCCCTTTTCAAATCTTGATCTCACCTAGTTACTAGATTATCTTGTTGTGTAGGTCATGTTTAATATTTAATGTCACTTGATTAAACCTATCAAGTGGATACATTGACTAGTTAGTACCTTGAATTAGGCCTCTCCATCACTTCCCTAAGGTGTTAGATAGAGTGGATAAATAATCACATTATCGATGCATCACCTCCTTTACATGTTTTAATAAATTGTTACCCATTTTTCTCTCCCTTTTCCCAATTAGAGTTTCATTTAGGTGATAGATCCATAAGGAAACTAGCCTTCTCTAGATGTATAACCCTTTGATAGGTGACCCATAGTCTAGGATCAATCCCATGTTGGACTAGATTTAAGCAAAGGACCTGAATAATCCCCTTCTTAGGTAGGGTGAAAATCTCGAACACTAACATGAACCTACAGAGAGGGTCAAATTCCCTTAGGTATTAAAGATAAAACTAAATTGTTTCAATGCAATGAAAAGGGAGAAGGAAAGCATAAATAAAAATAAAAATAAAAAAGGTGATAACATGGAGACAATTCTAGGCTATGGGTGGCCTAATTATTAAGGTTAATCTCTAGACAGGGATAGCTCCCTTGATTTTATCAACTAAACATATTGTTTATTGGGAAAAGGGGGAGAAATGAGTAAAAATGAGTAAATGGGAGGTGAAGCACCAAGCATAATATCCTCCACTAACCTATATTGTAATAATAACATTAATTAATATTGAAACCTATTACACTAACTCAACATGAGTCTCTAAGCATCAATATTTAAGTATGAAGGTGAGAATTGAGACAATAACTAAGAGGTGATGATCAAGAGGTCTCATAGGAGATACTAGTGAAGTAATCTCCACATTCAACCATTATATGACCATGTTACACACTTCATATGACCTTATAATATAACCAACAACCTTAAAATAGGTAAGAAAATATGATAAAAGAAAGGAAATTCTAGACACTATCACAAGCATCCATCAAATTACCATGGATATGCACTAGTTATAGAATTGAGATTCAAAGGCAAAGTAAAAGTGTTTATCAGATCAAGGATTCACCATACCCCAATTGAGAATTAAAGGTGGATCAATTTCTATAACATTTATATTCTAGAAATATTTCCCTTAATAATGATGATTATGCCTATTTAAATATGAAAAAATAAAAATCTTGGGGTCTTGACTTTGTCTAACCCACTAAAGGGGTGGTTATAAATTTTAATCATGACTAGAGAGGTTGGCTTAGGGAGTAGGATAATGTTTTTGAGAACATCATGGCCACATATATGTAAATTCTTACCACATTTTTTTAAGCCTACATCTTCTCTTTTGTCTACTCTTTCTTCCATGATGACTTAGGTATATATTCCATCACCATTTCTCTCACTCTGCTAGTTACAATTGAGTTGTGTGATGATTCACAAAATCATGACACTCTAAGATTGATTATGTGAATTAATATAATTACATAAGTTTATTCATTGATTTGACATATAAATAACTGAAATAGGACATCAAATTTTATCTTAATAAATTCCAATTAGATGGTAGTAACCCCTTTCATGGAATGTTTCAATGATGTGGTGTTATCAGGCTCATTCTAGGTTTTGGCAATTTTGGTAGTTTTGATAGTTAGATAGGCCATAAAATATTAGCCATTTAATTACTAGATACACATCTAATATGTCATTTTAATAGGATGGGGGGGCCTACCACATGGATTATTCTCACTCTTTCTTTACTCATCTAAAGTTTTATTATACTATTCATCATGAGATGAAGTGGTATTTTTCCACATGGAATCATCCCATTTACTTGATATATGGATTCATGTTATACCTATACCAATAACTATAGGGATATTAAGAAGTGAGATTTCACCATTTGGTGCCATCTTGCTCACCTACACTCTAAAAAACTATTGTAAGCTACATAAAAAATTATGAGAAAGCAGGGTAGTGGGATTTCAATACAAGGAATCATCCTAATAACCTACACTCTTATAAAAAATTTAGGCTACACAAAAATATCTATAAGATCATGGTGGTGGTATTTCATCATGTGTCATCATCTTATTAACTCATAGTTCTAATAAACTTTTACAACTGCATAAATGGTTCTAAAGGGCTAGGTCATTAGGATTGTGACACATGAAAGCATCCGACTTACTTGCTTTCCAAGAACTTTGATGATGTCATCAATTTACCAAGAAAACTTTGAATAAAATAGGCTATCTGATAAGTATTTTAGAACAAACCAAAGACCACTAGGGTTCAACACATGGCACTAGGAAATTTTATGAAGAATCAACTAAGTGTTGAGATGTTTTGAAAAGGGGATGGAATCATCATGACCTATGAATGATTTCCACATGGCATCAAGAGGCTTGGATTGGATCCATAACACATTGACAACCTAATAAATTATTAGAACATCACCCATGGCTCGTAAAATTTAGCATAGTGCTCTTTATTAGAAATATTATCATTGATGTCAAAGGTATATAAGTATTGGTAACAAAGGCCATGTATAATTTATTGTATAAAGGTTTTTTTAATGTTAATATCTTGGCTAAAGTCTGTTAATATTATTTAAATATTAACAGATATATTCTTGGCTGTATAAAGACAAAAGAGGGCCCATAAGGAATTCAAAGAGTCACCAGATAAAGACAAAAGAGAGAAAGGGAACTTTTCCCATAAAGGGTCACCATAAGGACTTCAAAGAGTCACCACTAAAGATAAAATAGGTAAATTATGCTTTTCCCCAAGAAGGGTCAACATGTGACTTTTCAAATGAAATAATTCAAATGGTGAGGCAAGTTTGGCACCATTTTCCATATGAATTGAAAGGTCTCAGAAGGTGAATGCCAAAGGTCATTTTGAAAGATATAAAGGAGGATTGGGAATCCATTTTTAATATGAAATTACATTGTTTGTAATTATTTTATATAGCTTATAAGAGAAGAGGAGATAAAATAAAGAGATATAGTAGTTTTCTATCATTTGTTGAGAAAGCAATATTGAGAGATAGTTATGTTTTTTACACAAGAGGGGTTTGGTGCTCCTATGGGTGGGTGCTCACAAATAATTGTTGTGGTGGTGCTCAACAAAGGAGTTGGTGCTCCTAAAATTTGGTGATCGAAAACTTTATAAACTTTAGTTGGTACTTATTTACATACTTGAGATAGTTATCCATGGTTTTTCCCACATTAGGTTTCCACATAAAAATATGGTCTCTCTCTCTCTCTCTCTCTCTCTCTCTCTCTCTCTCTCTCTCTCTCTCTCTCTCTCTCTCTCTCTCTCTCTCTCTCTCTCTCTCTCTCTCTCTCTCTCTCTCTCTCTCTCTCTCTCTCTCATGTGGTGCATGTTATTGTTTAAATTTTATTACATATATTAAATGTATGATTAAGTGGTTAAAAAAGGAATTTGGTTAAGTAAAAAATTTAAAATATATATTATATACTAATTCACCCCCCCTCTTAATATATCTCATGTTTAACAATTGGTATCATAATAGGTGCCTTTGGAAAGAGTTTAATAGCTTGAAGGTAGATTAGGGAAATCACGATGGCTGAAGCACATGAAGGATTTTCTAAAAATAAGGAACCTTTGTTTGATGGTACAAATTATGCCTTTTGGAGCATAAGGATGAGGACTTACTTGATGGCCCTCCAATTTGGCATTTGGAAAGTAGTGATAAATGAACACAAAGAGCCACAAACACCTGTAACTTCTCCCATAGATAAGAAGTCAAATTAAAATATTGCTAAAGCTTTAAATGTTATTTTATGTGGTTTATGTGAGTCAAAATTTTCTAAAGTTATGCAATGAAAATTTTCTCATGAGAATTGGGTAAAACTTGAGAATATTTACAAAGGTGATGGAAAAGTTCAGTGAGCTAAGCTCTAGAATTTTAGGAGATAGTTTAAGAGTATAAAAAAGGAAGAGGAATAAACTATAGAAAGTTATCTTTTGTGGGTTGATCAAATAGTAAATCAAATTCAAGGCCTTGGAGAAAAATTAGAAGAGTTAATGGTGGTACAAAAGGTTTTGAGATCTCTACTATTGAGATATGATGTAAATGTATCTACAATTGAGGAAATAAAAGATTTAGCCAAGTTAAAGATGGATGAAATACATGGTATTCTTAAATCATATGAGATGTAGAATGAACAAGGGAAACCCTCTAAGAGAGAAGCTACTTTTAAAACATCTAAGAAAGACAAGGCTAAGATTCAACAATAAAGTGACAACTCTAGCAATGAAGAAGATGACAAAGAAGCCCTATTCATCCATAAGCCTAAAAAGGGAATAGGTAAATATCAAGGAAAGTTTCCTTTTAAATGTTTTAAATGTGGTAATACTAGACATTTTGTAGCTAAATTCCCAGATAATAATAATGGTGACAATGAATAAGGAAATCCTACATATAATAAAAACTTCAAAGTCAAATACAAGAAGAGATTTGAGAAGAAGAGTTTATATTCTAAAGATCTTAGCTCATTCGAAGATAGTGGAGTCAGTGACTCAGATGAAGAAGAGATTATATTCATGATGATACATGAAGATGCCTCCACAAGTAAAAGTATATATGATCAAAAAGAACACAATGAAAAAAAGGATGAAGTCAAGGTAAATCTAGAAGAACTCATTTATGCATTAGAATAATTAAAATCTCCTGAGAATAAGAATCAAAGATTAAATCTCTAGATTGAGAAAAATGAAAATAAGTCAAAGGAAATAATTGAAGATCTACAAGCACACATTGAAGAAGCCAAAAAACCAAAGAAGATCTAATAGTAAAATTGCAAAAGATAACTAAAGAATGTGAAAGGCATGTTTTTGAAATTTCCTCTTTAAAATAAGATATCGGGAAAATAAAAAAAGTAGCCAATGATTCAAATTTTGAGAATATCACTAAAATGTTGAATAAGATATTATAAAATCAAATATTAATGTCAAATAAGATAGGTATCATATTTTAAGAAGAGAAAGGGTAGGCCACTACTTCCACAAAACCTCAAGACAAGGTTAACATAGAAAAAGAAAAGAGCTATGTTGAAGCCCTTACAAAAGAGAAAATGAAAAATTAAGAAGTTAAGAATGTAGAGGCTAGATAAAAAAAGGAAGGATAGAGAGAACAAAGCTACAAAAAACCACCAGGTCAAAGATACATAAACCAAAATAGGATTAATAATTATTATTTTCATGGTTATTATTTTTATTATAATGGTTATAGTCATAAAAAAATAGACTATAGAAAAAGAACTAACAATTTTAGAAACAAGGAGAAGGGAACTCATGCAGAGTCAAACAAAAGCCACAACTCTTTTGATCCTCTATCAGGAATTAATGAAGAAGCCATAGTATGTTAAAATTGGAATAATTTTAGACACATAGCCTATCATTGTAGAAGCATGTTTCATTCAGTCAAGAAGGACCAAGGATTCAAAGCTCCATTTATCAAGAAGAGAATTTAGATAGATTCATGGCAGAAAGAACAACCTAAAGATTCTATATTAGTATAGATATATTTGCATGCAAGAAATGAAGAACAACCATGGTTGATCGATAGTGGATGTTTGATGCACATGAAAAGAGACAAGAGGAAGTTCATAACTTAAATAATATCAATGGTTGCAAAGTGAAATTTAAAGATAATACCACTACCAGAATATCCAAAAAAAGGTACATTAAGTTTGGATAATGGTAGAACCAAGATGAAGAATGTATTGTATGTAGAAGGTCTTAAGCATAATCTATTGAGTGTAAGTCAATTATGTGATTATAGACACACATTAAAGTTTTATGTAGAAGGTTGTGTGATTAGAAGAAAAGATTCAGATGTGTTGATTGTAGATGCTAAAAGGATAGGAAACAATTTATATATGTTATAAAATATCAAAGGTCAAAAATGTTGTTTGATTAAAGTTGAAGAAGGTTAGTTATGGCATAGGAGGATGGGACACATAAATTTTGAAAATCTTGTTAACATCAGTAAGAAGCAAGCAGTTAGATATCTTCTAAAGATTACAAAGCCCCCTAACATGCTTTGTGAACCATGTCAACATGGGAAGTAGGCCAAAAGATGGTTCAAGACAAAAGAATACTTGACTTCTTGGATATTAGATCTTGTTCACACTGGTCTATGTAGACCTACCAGAACTCAAAGTACTCAAGGTGAGAAATACTTCATGTTGCTTATTGATGATTTTACATGTATGACTTGGGTGATGTTTTTGAAGAAAAAATTAGAAGCTTTCAACTACTTCAAAGAATTCAAGGCTTTAGTTAAGAATGAAACTAGTTTAAATATTAAGTGCCTAAGATCAAATCGAGGAGGAGAATTCATGTCAGATAAGTTTATTGAGTATTTTGAAGACCATGGGATAAAGAGACATTATTCAATAGCTAAAACCCCATAGTAAAATGGAGTAGTTGAGCAAAAAAATATAATACTTTAGGAAATGGTGAGGATAATGCTAAATGAATCCAAGATACCAAACAAATATTATAGAGAGGTAGTAGGCACAACAATGCATATTTATAATAGTGCATTGTCGATATTCATTAGTGAAAATAATCCCCATGAGTTATGGAAAGGTAGACTAGATACTGTTGATTATTTCAAAAATTTCAGTAGTAGATGATTCATAAAGAGAACTAATGAAAAATTGGGTAAGTTTGAATATAGAGTAGATGAAGGTATATTTCTTGGATACTCTAGTAAATTAACTCTTAAAAATGTTATAACAAAAAAAAATAAGAAGATAGTTGAAAGTACAAGTGTCAGGATAGATGAAGATGTATCACAAAGAGCCAGTGATCTGATAGACATTCCAAAATCATTAAAGAAGAAGGTTTTGAAGAATCAGATGAAGATGAGAAGAAGGAGAAAAAGGACACCAAAACCCCATCCAAATACATCTATAAAAATCATAATGAAAGTGATATCATCAGGAACATAAATTAAGGAGTTCATACCAAAAGAATGATGGTAATTGAATCTAAGAAAGTTAATTTTTCTTTGTTATCCAAAATTCAGCCTAAAACTTTTTCAGAAACTAGACATGATGAGCATTGGGTTAAAGTAATGAATGAAGAATTAAAATGGATAGAAAATAATGATACTTGGGAATTAGTACATAGAAAAAAAGATAAAAATTTGATAGGAATAACATGGGTATACAAAAATAATTTAAATGAAGATGGTGAAGTTACCAAGAATAAATCAAGGTTAGTATGTAAAGGATATGCTCAGATTCAGGGCATAGATTTTGAATAAAAGTTTGCACTAGTGATGATGATAGAGGCTATCAAGATGTTTCTCACATATGCAATGTTTAATAATTTCATAGTGTTCTAGATGGATGTTAAGTCTACTTTCTTGAATGAGAAGCTAGAAGAGGAGGTCTACATTGAGTATCCTGAGGTATTTCTTCTCTCAAATGATAGCAAATATGTGTGAAGATTGAAGAAAGAACTGTATGGATTGAAATAAGCTCCTAAAGATTGGTATGTGAGGCTTGATAGGTACATGTAGGATCAAATATTTAAGAGAGGTTTTGATGATAGTAATCTCTACATAAAAATAGAAGGTGAGCACTAGTTCATTATTGTGGTATATGTTGATGACATAATATTTGGAGGTAACAATGAAAATATGATAGAAAAGTTTTTTGATAATATGCAAAAATAATTTGAGATGTATATTCTTGGATAATTTTAATTTTTCTTAGGATTACAAATATATCAATTAGATAAGGTATTTTCATATCTCAAAGCAAATATACCAAGGAGATGTTGAAAAAGTTTGGTTTTGAGGATTGTGCACCAGTTGGCACACCAATGGGTACAAAATAAATACCCTTTCTCACTAAATTCATGTGTTATTCATGTTTGAGGGTATTCAAAAAAATATGGAGAGATATTGGGTGCTCAATTAACTAGTGGATCACTTCTCCAAGGTTGCAAATAAAAACAAATTCACTGGCCCATGTAAGTTGCCTAAAAAAATAGTCATCTTAGAGTGGATATGTAGGTCAATTCCAGCATTATTTATGATCAATGTTGTGATATGGATTAAGCACAAATTTTTACGGCTTATCCTTATTATCCTCCAAACTATAAAGGTAATTTATAGGGCATCCTCTTGATAGGACAAAGTTTGAATGATCCATTTTCTAACATACTTATGTTTTACTACTCTATCATCCATCTAATAACGATGTTATTATTCTAGTGATTGAATTGGAATCACATCTATTTCTTTATTTTATTCATGTTTCTCATGGATTTTATTATTTATGATATGGTATCTTGATGTGAAGTATGGTCAACAATGAGCAATGTCAATTAACCACCAAAAATTAAATCAACTTTGTGTTGTCAGAGAGTTCTTATTGTTGTTAGCTTAAGTATTTTTTACTTCCTAATTCACATTGGATCACACTATAATACAATGGATATAATACTCATAAAAAATATGAAAAATGGGGGAAATGTTAGGGTATCAAATTAAGTGGTTTCTTAACCTAAAAAAAGTTTTTAATGTTGAAAGTTAGAAGCATGCTCGATCATAATTATATCATTGTGTACTAGGCCTAGATATAGCACAAACCAAAGCAAATAAATAGGGATGATTATGATAAGTTAATTTGATATATTAATTTAAAATTATGTTAACTAAAATTTTATAAGAGGTCTATATCTAAGGCCTATATGGCTTGGCATAGCTTTAAATTAAATAGAATAAAAATTTTAAACCAGGTCTACTATCTATTACATAATCTAATTTCATATCCATTAGTAAACAACCATTGTAATATCTTATTAAAATATATTAACTATGTTTCAGCAATAAATGAAGTACAATATGAAATAAAAAAATTAATTTTAAACCAGAGTAGTATCTACTTCAATGTTATTGTAAAAGCATTTAGTTGTACCCTCTAGGTAAACAATCACCAGCTAAAACAAGACAAGAAAAAGAGAAGGTATGAGAATATCACAAATTCTATAGAAATTTTGGTGCATAACATATCTTCCCCTCATAAAAATAATGTGGACTATATTAAATATAAAATTTAATAAGACTTTCCTCCATTTAGCATAAAGCTCCCACTTTTGGGCCATGATTACCACTCCAAGCCATTATAACTACATTTAGTTATAATATTCCCTCCACTCTCACAAGAGGTTAAATTATATTTATCTTTTCTTCATGGTTATGACCCCTATTTAACTAAATGATTCCACACTTATCCATTTTGACCAATTATTTCTAATTATTATTATATGTGAACTAATTTGGATAATATTTAAGTCAATAATTTACCATCTCACTCCATGTATCTCCATTGACTAGTTAGCCCCCTTAAAAGCCAGCCTGATTGATCATTTTATTATTTTACTCAATTCAGTCCATTCTAAAATTTTGATGGGGAATAAAAATTAGGCATGTGACTTTTATGATGACTTATTTGTTTGACATGGTTTAGATATACCTTTATTTTATGTCTTCAATCTCTCTTTTCCACTTAGCACTCATTTGCAGTCTCCCAAACATATTCTTTGGCCATGTAAACTAATTCTCAACCTTCTTCTCCATTCCTAATTTTCCCTAATCCTTATTTTATCACTTATAAGCTATTATTCTTCCTAATATATTTTCTCCTTGATTTTATATCCCTAAGCTAGTGAGATGATGTCATGTGGGACAATCTTACTAACTAAGAGACATATAATAACATAGACCACACTAAGACTATGAAGTAGTGGGATGATTCCATGTGGTGAAATCTTAATATAATAGAGGCCTATAGAGTATTAGAACTATCTGAACCATGCTAGGACTTCATAATATTAATTTGTCACCACATGGCATAATATTTCTAACCTAGAGGCTGGGAACTCCTCAATAAAAACCTTGGCTCCTAGGTCACTAGGTTACTAGATAATTCCAACTAATCTTGACTCTTGGTCCTTGAGGCACTGGGATGATACCATATGACATCATCTAGGGTGGGTCCATTCTAACTAATCTCAACTCCTAGGTCCTCAGGTCATCAGGATGATGGCATCATCTTGGGGTTCTAAGGTGTTGGGGCTTTTCAATACTACTAACTATGATAAGCACACATGGAGATATTTGGGAAGCTGTAGAATACTATCAATACCTATAAAATCAAAGAATATAAAAAGAAACACAATCAAAATATTAGCATTATTATTTTTATTAAATCAAAATACATTAATTAAAATACATTTGAAAATGAAATAAAATCAAATTGATATATAATCAAACCCAAAATAAAATGAAATAAAGCTTAAACTTGGTCACGATTTTCCCATTTTAATATGATAAATGACATTATAAATTCCAAGCTTTGATTTTATTTGAAATTTATAATAAGGTTAAAAAAGGAATCTTTGGGTTTGAATAAATTACTATTGAAATGTGAGGTTCCCATGCTCCAACATATAGGTTTTTTAAGAGAATAAATTAATCTAAGAGATTAACCAATTCACACCATCAAACAAAGAACACTTACAAACTAAGTTTTGAATTTAAATCGGTAGAGATAATGAGAAAACCAAATATAATGAATAAATA
>JARHVA010011721.1:30000-31349 GCA_037957365.1 Torreya grandis | reverse complement strand
AGACAATGAAAACAATGAAAGAAATGAGGCAGAGTGATAAAGTGATTAAGGAAGAGTTCTAGGTGATTAGTGATGGATAAATTGATTTGGGTTTTTTTTTAATACTTATGACTCATGTTACCTTGGTTGATAAATTTTGATAGTACTCATACAGAACAAAGAAGATGCCTTCAAAGTGACCTATATGTATGAGTAATTATAATGAATGAGTAAGATTTAAGGATTGACTTATATGTTCTACATTGGCCACATGAAATCCATGTATTAGTGTTTGAATATTAAATAAGGATCTTTGAGGACCTTGGTATATGTATTTAGAGTTCAAGGAATTGATTCTATAGGTGTTATGAGTCATGTTCACCATGACTATGTTTTGAGTCAAAATGACTGCTACAGGCATACTAAGGGAAGTGAAGTGTTTGAGGTTCCTTGACAAGTGTTGATGAATATAATGGATAATTTGTTATATTTTGAGACCTAAATTAACTATACAAATCTTGTGGAATTTAGAAGGATAGTTTGAGTTGTTGAGATGAGGAAACCTAAAGGGCTTGTCTAGTTGTGTATGTATAGTGTGAGAATGGTTTAAGAGATTGCTCTGTAAGACCAATGAATTATGATAGATAAAGAGAACTAACTATTGAAGTTTGATCTAGAAGACTCAGAGGACCTATCCATGTAAATTAGATATCTTTAAATCACTCCTACAAGTGCTAAACATGAATAAATTTACATGACTACAATTTTGGAAGCTACAAGAATTCTGAGTGGTCAGTTTGAAGAAGTGAGTTGGGAGTGTTTGACCTAATTTGAAGAATCCAATGAGTATGAATTTTTTATATAAATCTCAAAGGTTGATAATAAGGTATTGGAATTCAAGGTGTGTCCTTGTTCAATTTTTGAGAGTAAAGATCTTCTTCACTATACTTTGACTATGTTTGACCAAAACTAAGTGACCCTATTACATAGGTGATTTTAGATGATTGGGGATTGAGTGAAGATGTCCAATAGACATGATGATTTATCTTAGGTCATGTATGATCAATTCATGAAATTGGTTGAGTAGGATGTTTTTGAAATTTTATTGAATACTTTAGGTCTATGTGTTGAGTAGGTTGAAGCTAAGAGAAGAAGGTTAGAAGATGTGAAGCATGGAATAAAGGTGTATCATATGTTTCTAAGGTGGTGAGAGCCTTTGAAGAGGTTTTAATGTGGTTTCTTGGTCAAGGTATGGTCTAAAATTCTAGGTCTAGTATGGAAAGAGAGAGAGAGAGTGAGACCTAATGAAGGGTAAAATTTATTGTCCCATATGTGTGATCTTGTAAAGTTATCCAAGGTACCAAAGGGTA
>JARHVA010011721.1:0-25000 GCA_037957365.1 Torreya grandis | reverse complement strand
CATACAAATAACCAAATTCAAACTAAATTGGGTTGATTGTACATAAATGTTTATTTGCATTTACACCAATTTTAAGTTATGGTTTTTTGGTGTCTATTTTTGCCTATAATGGGCTCAATAAAATACAAAATAAATATAAATGGATGGTTTGGTGTGTGTGGGTCACTGATGAAAGAGTTTAGAAAACTCTCACTTAGGGTGAAAGAAAAAAACCACTACCACAATAAAAGCCATTGATGCATTGCTCAAATAATACCTCAGTATATTATACATAAATAAAACATATAATGATAAATCTTCTATATATCCAAAGCTTCCATCTAGAGCTCCATCTCCATAGCTTCCATACAAATACAATGAATGAGCCTTGTTTATAGGTAAGGAAAATCAATCATAACTAAGAGATCAAGCTAGATATCAAACCTAGGACTAAGAACACACATCTTTTGTAAGATTAATTAAATAATTTTGAATAAAATGAACATGTTTTCAATTAATCATAAGAATATCAAATGTAATCAATTTTAAGGACATAAAATGAAATAAAACATTGAACATGTATACACCATAAAAATACTTTATAAGATAGGAACACCCTAAAACATGTAAACACCATAGTTGTTTCTATTCCTAAAAGATAGAAATAACTAGAAACTGACCATATAATATCTAAGAGATAAATCTATAATATCTCATAATGTCTAAAATAAGATAAATGAAAACATAAATAGGTGGGAATAAATAAAAAACCTAGGTGAAGATGATAGAAGGTAAATAACCTACTCTAATACCCCCCTTCAAGTGAAGCTAAGGGCCAAAAATAAAGTGGCATATCCATAATATGAGTCCTAGCAACAAGGTCTGATTAGGTACTCATGTACAATATATTCATGAAATAATCTCTCATAAAGTAGAGAAAGGGAGAAAATCCATATAAAATTAAAACTCCCACCCAAAAGAGAGAAAATAAGGAATGAAATGGGTTCTAACAATAAGGCCTAATGAGGTACCCATACAAAAAAATGATGTAGTGTGAAGACAAGTGTCGCCATAGACACAAATCCATCTTGTTAGAATACATGGATGTAGAGTCATTATAACTACCAAGTCAAAGTAATAATGGTGTTGAATATGAGGATCACTAAATATGAAGAATTCACTCTAGAATACTAGGTAGAATGATGAACTTGGGGAAGCATTGCCTAAACACTCTCACTCAATGCTAAATTGGGAGATGGTAATGAAAGTCTCTAAAAATTTGGATTAAAAATGGTGATAAGTGAGAAAAAATACTGATGGTGATGTCACACTAGTGTCACTACATAAAAGTCACAAAGAATGTCAGTGAGACATAACAATCCTCATATGGGTTTCGACAAATAAATACCTGAATAAGATACCCATATACAAAAGATAAATCTAAAAATATAGATAAAATCTCTCAAGAAGATGAATATAGTGGTGATGGGAGAGACTAAAAACTAAAATGTTAAAGGGTTCACAAAATAAGGTAGACACACATGAAGGTAGACTAGGCTATAAAAGTAAACCCCCCATGGCACTTTTTAATTTAGTGAAAGTACAATACATTCCATACATAAAAACACCAAATAAAATAAGGAAGACACTATATATACCAAAATAGTTTCAATTACGGAGACTATCAACCTATTTAATAAGTCATCACAAATCATGAGAGTTGCTCTAAAACAAGGGAGCAATGTGGGATAAAAATACAAGTAGTGCAAAAAACATACGCAAACAATGCAAGATGTTGGGCTCTGCCAAAAAATATGTCTACAAGTATATGGATAAATGAGAATGATTGTAATAAAGTGTTTTTATGAGTGGATATGAACAATAAAGTAACCATGATGGTATAATCCTCACAAAGAATGATGGTGGTGTCACAAGTGATCTAAAATCCATCCCAAATCAAATAGAAATGGTGGATGAAGATGCCTACATAAGAGTGGATGAGAACATCACAATAGTAAAATGTGAGGTAAATTTTAAAGGGATGTTAGACTCAATCAAAAATGCATCCATAATTACAATCAAAATGGTGAAACCAATTACAGATAAATTTTGTTTGCTTGTGAAGGGGTTTGGCCACATGCCAAACTGAGCCTCACCCTCTAGTATTTGATAAACATGATCAGAAAAAAGGTATGTGGACAATAATTATAATATATCCTTATGTATCTTAGATATAAAATATTATTTTTAATAAAAATAATATAAAAATTATCCAAGGATATTGTTTCATAAAAAAATAATAAAAAATCTCTCCACAAGGATTTTTGTTTTAAATAGTACTACTCAGTAAAACTATGATAAATTTTTCACATCTTAATGAAATTAAATTTTTTGAAATGTTTCAAAAACCTAAGATTAGTGTGGACAAAACCTAGATATGGTTTTGGGTGATCAGTTAAAGTATTCTTACAATCAAATAAAGAAAAATTATATTTTTTAAGAATATTATTGCTCAATAAAACTACGATAACTTTTGAAATTCTTAATAAAATTTAAAATTTAAAAATGTTATGGAAATTATAAA
The DNA here is from genome assembly GCA_037957365.1 of Torreya grandis. Taxonomy (NCBI): domain Eukaryota; kingdom Viridiplantae; phylum Streptophyta; class Pinopsida; order Cupressales; family Taxaceae; genus Torreya; species Torreya grandis. The sequence continues at coordinate 22,437 of JARHVA010011721.1, read as the reverse complement.
ACAAGGTGCATAAAAAAATATGATAAATGGTCTACAGTTTTCATATAATTTGAAAAAGAATATCCATTTTTAACCAAAAACTAAATTTGCAAAAAATTTATAGATCTTGCCTCTAATATCTAACTATGATGAAATTGAAGGCAACCATGTCTTTCTAATATAATATGGACAAATTGGCGAGTTTTTGTTTACTCCTTCAATCTCTAAAATTTATCTACAATAAAAAGCACAAAAAAATGAAATTCTTCCAAAAATAGATGTTGACTAAAGATAATTTAAGATGTTGAATAATGGTTGTTAGAGACCATTCAGATACCATGAAAGAATTTAGAAAAATCTCACTCAGGATCAAATATACAATCCATTACCACAATAAAATCTATTGATGCATTGCTCAAATAATACCTCAGTATATTATATGTGCAAATAAAATGTACAATGATAAATCCTCTACATATCCAAAGCTTCCATCTAGAGCTCCATATCTATAGCTTCCATACAAATACAATGAATGAACCTTGAATATATAGGCAAGGAATATCAATTTTAACCAAGATATCAAGCTAGATATCAATCATAACTAAGACATCAAGCTAGAGATCAAACCTAAGACTAAGAGATAACTATCCCTAAAAGGTAGAAATAAATAGAAACTATACCCATAATATCTAAGAGATAAATATGTAATATCTTATAATATATAAAATAAGATAAATGAAATATCCACACATAAGTGGATTGGAATAAATAAATACCTAAATGAACATGAGCTCAGGTAAATAACCTATTGTAATAACTGATTTAAATTTTATATATTTATTAATCTTTTTTCACTATAAGGTGGAAATTCTTAGTCATCATGGGAAGTTATTCTTGATACAAAGAAAAGTGAAAACAAAACCAAACCCTATATGGAAATGAATCTCTTTGAGAGAAAAATAGATAATGAAAAGTGGAACTAAGGGAAAGGGAATAATCTATCAAATAAGATGAAAGTATTCTCTCATTTTAAATTTGGGTCAAACCAAAAACAAAACTAAAATCAATATGCATGTAGAAGCTAGTAATTCATATAAAGAAATAATAATGAAAACATGAAATTATGATGTTTATATAGCCAAAATTATCCATGCCAAATTAATAAATTGAAGAAGCAAATGATGTAATATAAAAATATAATATTTTAATTGAAGAAATTAATCTTGAAAGTAACAAATAACATATCAAAACAATAAAAAACTAATATTATCTTCTTGAGGTAGTATATGATCTCAAGCTGGCACAAAATATTGCATTTCTCCCCACCCCTCCAAACTATGGTTGATGAAGAAAAACTTGTAAAATCTAAATGAATGCCAAAGTGGTTACTTGAAATTGATGAAAATATATTGAAAAAACATAATCATACCATTAGAATATGGGATTTCAAACTAGTTTGACAATTATTTGAATAAAATTCTTTAACTAATAAGTGTGAATTGGTTTTTCAATTTTTGGAATGTGTAAAATGAGACATGCGATGAAAAAATTAAAAATAATGAAAATTAATGTAAGTGAGTAGAGTAAAAATATTTTGGAAATGGATGCCGCCATAATTAATTCCATTGTAAAAATTAGTCATGAAAAAGATAAAAATGTAGCACATAAAGTAATCACATCTTCTAATATATGTAAGTTTTCAATAAAAACTGGATGGCTGCGAGTGGAAGAAGAGAGGCAGACGACCTAGGCGAGGGCTCGGGCAAAGCGTATTTAAAACAGGAGGAGGCTCCTCGTGGAAAGGAGCCTATGTACTTCAGTGAGCGACCAAAGGTTTGAAAGGTAAATGGATGCTTCCCACGTAGCCTGGATAGGCCTGTGCTGGTGGTTCTACAAGAATCTGTCAAGGAGGAGGTAGAGTATTTGTCTGCTCATGCCCTGATCTATAAGTTTATGAGCATTAGAATTTCACAGATGGCCTTGGAAGCCTGGATGAGGTGCACCTGGTAGGTAGAGGGAGATATGGATATAATGCTGGCTGCCAATAGTTATTTTATGGTAAATTTTTCTTCAGTTTCTGACAAGAATCAAATCTTCAAAGGAGGGCCCTACTTTTATGACTGTATTGGTCTGTTTATTAAACCATGGCATCTAGGGTTTAATTCTACGAAGGAATTGCCAGCCCAAGTCCCTGTATGGGTTCACCTCCTGAGGCTCCCCTTGGAATTTTGGAGAGAGGATATCCTTAGGCAGATTGTTACCTCACTGGGAATGCCAATTGCGGTAGCTCATCAATCCTTAAACAAAAAGCTGATTTCCTATGCCAGAATCTATGTTGAAATCAACCTTAATAACCCCCTTCTGGAATCTATGGAAATTTGTCTGGGAGCTTCATCCTGGGTCCAATAGATAGATTATGAATCTATCCCTTTTCACTGTAGAATCTACCATGTCTATGGGCATCTATAGAGGCAATGTCCTCAGGCTATGAGATTCAAAGGGATGGATCCTAATGTGGGGAAGGAATCAGGCCAAGTGGATCACTTGGATGCTACAAATTGCCCACAGGGGAGTGCTGTGAACTTAAAAGCTCAATCAATTTCAGTTACTACAAATTTGGGTTCAACTGTTGTCAACGGTATAGACAAGGAAGGCTTTACCCAAGTCCATCATCGAGGGAAAGGGCATGGCCAGAAGTGTAGAAACCAAGACCGATCCATAGAGATGAGCTTCAATCATTTTGAAGCATTGGATAGTATGGCTATAGAGGATGGTATACCACCTGATGAGATGGGAGGTCCCCCAAAGGGGGAGGAGAAAGGTACTTTCCTCATTGAATCCCAGGATATGGTGATCCAGCCAAGCCAGGAGATTGTGTGTGCTTGAGAGACTAGGGACCTAGTAATCTCTCCAGTGTAGCAAGACAAAGATAGCAGTTGGGCTGAGATAGTTAAAGACACGAACACAGCTAGGAAAGACAAGGGAGCAGCAGATGCATTGGGTTTATATCAAAGACCATTTAAAAAAGTTTCTTTTTCCTCACAGTCTAGACCGGGATGGAAGAAGGACCAGGAGAGAATAAAACTCACTGGAGATCTGCTGGTAGGGTCAGGTGTGGTTAAGACCCTGGATCAACACTTCACCCAACCTACCCAATGATAGTGTTGTCATGGAATGTGCGGGGTCTACATGGTACCCCCTGACAAAAAACTATGCAAAAGTTGATTTCTGAACATTCTCTAGATATCTTCTATATCCAGGAGACTAAGTTGTTGATAAATGCTATGTTTACTTATTTTCCTTCCTTTTGGCCAATGGGGCAATGTCAGTGTGTGGGTGCCCTAGGTACTATGAGGGCATTAGCTATCTGTTGGGATCTGGGGAAAGTCACACCACTATAGTGGGTGGCTAATATCTCAGCGTTGTCTATGATTGCAGCCTCTCTAGAGACTGGGGAGTGGATTTTGGTCATAAATGTTTATGCACCGGGGGATATCCAGGGATACCTCAAGCTATGGGAGCATTTGTGTTATGTTTGGAGCTATTTTCCTTATCTTTCATGGATTGTGAATGGAGATTTTAATGATGTCCTAAGTCTTGAGGAGAAAAGGGGTGGATTACCTCATTTAGACCCCGCGTCTAAACTTCTAAGATATAATATGGATCAGCTGTGCCTATCAGATGTTAAACCCCTCAAAGGAAGTTTCACCTAGAGCAACAAAAGAGTTGGTAAGGATGCTATCTCTGAGTGCTTAGATAGATTTTTAGTTTCTTGCTTTTGGCTATCTAGTGCCTTCTCTATTGCATCTGAGATTTTGGATTGGAAAGGGTTTGATCATTGGTCCATTAAGCTCACAACTAGTTTTATTATCGAGCCCAAGAAACCTCCTTTTAAGTTTTAACTAATGTGGCTTCGGGACTCATCTCTGCATCCCCTGATGACCCACTGGTGGAAGCAGGGAGGGCCTGAGTACGGTACAGCCATGTTTTGCTTTGCTAAGAAGTTACAGTTTATTAAAAGAAAGCTCCAAATTTGGAATAGGAGCAACTTTGGCAATCTAAATATGATGAAGAAAAAAGCACAAGAAAGGCTGGACAATATTACTAGGCAGATTCTTGATTCTGGCTTGACTGAGGATCTCCGTAAGGCTGAATTTGTGGCTTTGAGTGAGCTTAATGAGTGGGAACTTAGGGAGGAAATATTTTGGAAATAGAAAGCCAGGATAGATTGGCTCTAAGAGGGAGACAAGAATACTTCATTCTTTCAAAAGTCAGTCCAGGTGAGGCACAACAGGAATTATATAGCTTCTCTCTTGCTATCGGATGGTACGCGGGTATCTTCCTCTCCTAATATTTCTGAGGAGGCAGTTCATTTTTTCTCAAAGCTTTTATCAGATGTTGAGCCTAAAGCTGATCTAGAGGAAAATATGGTCTTGTCTTGCATACCTCCCATCATCACACCTGATATGAATGAAGCGCTTCTGAAGCTGATTGATAAGGAGGAAGTAGAGAAAATTGTGTTTTCCATGTGCAGAGGTAAGGCACCTGGCCCAGATGGGTTCCCTATGGAAATTTTTTAAGATTTCTGGGATATCATTAGTTGTGATCTTGTGGAAGTGGTGCAAGAATCTTTTAGCAGCAAAGAGATGCTCAGAGCGCTTAATGCAACCTTCCTTGTGCTGATCCTGAAAAAGGAGCAAGCAAATCATTTGGATCAGTTTAGGCCCATTGTACTGTGTAATATGGTCTATAAAATAATTACTAAGCTCATAGTAGAGAGGCTCAAAGTTTGGCTCCCTATGATCATTTTTGACGAGCAGGGGGGCTTTGTAGTAGGGAAGTAGATTTTGGATGGTGTGGTGATTGCTTTGGAAGCAATCCATTCTATGAGCAAATCTCAGGAAAGAGCCATGCTTATTAAGCTAGATTTGGCAAAGGCTTATGACAGGGTTGATTGGAGATTTTTGCAGAAGGTCCTTATGGCTTTTGGGTTTAGTCAGGACTGGGTTCGGTGGGTGCTAAGCTATGTCACCATGCCATCTTACTCAGTCCTCATCAATGGGGCACCTTCTAGACTATTTGGGGCTGCCAGAGGGCTTCACCAAGGTGATCTGATATCCCCCTTTTTATTCATTATTCTAGCTGAGGGACTGGGATGCCTTATAAAAGCTCAGGCATCTCAGAACCTGATTTATGGATGGTAGTGGGGGAATGGGATTGCCAATTTGACTCATCTCCAATTTGTGGATGACACTATCTTGACTGGGAGAGCCCGCATGGGTGAGGCACAGGCTTTCAGGAACACTTTAGATACTTATCTTCGGGCTTCTAGATAGAAATTAAATGAGCACAAATCATCCATCTTTTTCTTCAACACACTTGTCTCTATCTAGCGTAGAATTGCTGTTGTTCTTAGATTTCAGATGCAGTCCCTTCCGGTGACTTATTTGGGGGTTCCCATTGTGGTTGAAAGGCAACCCAGGCTATTTTGGTAGAATGTTCTAGATAAATTAAGGCAGAGAGTGAATCACTGGACCCACAGATGGTTGTTGATGGCAGGACGAGTGACACTTCTGCAATCTATCATTCAAGCCCTACCCATTTACCGTAGTATGGTCTAGGCTACCTCGATGTACTTCCTCCATGAGTATGATGCCCTATCTCAACAATTTTTTTGGAATGGCAATCTCTGGCATTCTAAATGGAGTCTTGTTAATTGGAACATTGTTTGTAGGCCCAAGAATGAGGGAGGTCTTGGACTCAGATCAGCTATCCTGGCTAGCCAAGCTCTTACAACGAAGCTGTATTGGCATTGGTGTACCAATCAATCCCAACTCTGGGCCCGAATCTTGTTGTCAAAATATTTCCTAGGGGCTGCTCCGTCGGAGATTCCCAGGTTTTCCATAGAGGGAAGTGGTTTGATGTTTTGGAACACCCTCAAAGTTTGGGCATTTTTGGTGCATTCTAGGCTTTTTTGGATCTGTAATAGTGGTGCAGAGATGCTATTTTGGGAGGATTCTTGGAATGGAGCTCCACCCCTCCTCTCCTCTCATCCCCATTTATAGGTCTTGCGTGATGCTTTCCGAGCGGTGGGTTGGGATACTGTGGAGCACTACAAAGAACCTTGTAATTTGGGGAAGGTTGTGGTGTATAAATGGAAGAAGGACTTGGACTAGCCACTTGGGGGGATGGAGGAGAACCGGCAGGAATTATCCCAGCTCCTGGATAGCAGAGGATGTAGCTTATTGCGTGAAAGTGATAGCCTGGCTTGGGGCAGAGACTCAAAAGGGCAGTTCTCAGTCTCTACTGGATATATGGAGCTGACGAAGAAATGTTTTGGTGAAACTGATTTCCAATGGGGTAAGAGAATTTGGAATTTGACCTCATGGCTGAAATGCAATTTCTTTGTTTGGACCCTTACTTACAATCACTGCCTTACTTGGGATAACCTCTACAAAAGAGGTTTTTAGGGTCCATCAATCTGTATGTTTTGCTATGGCAATGAGGAGAATGGTGAGCATCTATTTTTCCAATGCTCCTTTGCAAAAAGATTATGGCATCTGTGGTGGGATGCCTGGGAGCGCCCTTGTTGGCACATTGGATCCTTGGTTGAATTTTGGCAATGCTTAGATCATCCTCCTAGTAGGGCGCATATAATGCATAATGCTTAGGCTGTCGGGCCTATTTTTATTCTCTGGAACCTCTAGATTGAGAGGAACATAAGAATTTTCCAAGAACATGCCTTGAGTATAAGGGAACTGTGGTTGAAAATTCTTATCGTGCTTCAGGAAACCATGCAGAATACTTAGAGCAGAGAGGAAGAATTAGAGTCGACGGATGCTAAGGTGCTGTCTCAGCTTTCTCCTGTTACACTTTTAGCTATCTCCCTTGGTCAGCGCACCCATCTCTTGGTTTCCACCAGGAAAAGGGCATGCCCGATTAGTCATGTGGGGAGATGGATGCCACCTGAATAGGGTCTTCTGAAGGTGAATGTTGACAGCTCCTCCAAAGGCAATCTTGGAGATGCAGGGATTGGAGGTGTTGGAAGGGACAATTCTGGGGCAGTTCATTTTTTTTTCAGTGTATAAGGGGCATTATACCAAAAATTTTATGGAAGTGCTGGTGATCTTGGAGGCCTTGCAAACCTACTATCAGCAGGGGTGGCTTAGTATTATCTGTGAGTCAGATTCGCAAGTTGTTATTAACTTGCTAAAGAATTGTAATTTTGACAATGTGGATTGGCAGTTGGCAGCGGTTCTCAAGCAGATTCATCAGTTTAGTTTGAATTTTGATTTGATCTCTTTCAAACACATTCCTCATGAGTGGAATGGTGTGGCCGACCATCTGGCTAAATGGGCCATGGAACATGGGCCGAATTGGTCTATTCATGAACAGGGTGAGCTTCCTGTTGGGATAGTCCCCACCCTATTGCTTCTTCTTGATCAGGATATGATGATGTAATCTTCCCATTTTTGGGTGTATTTGAATAAATTTTTACCCCTTTTAGTTGCAAGTTTTCAATAAAAACTCAAATGTTGAGGAAACAATTGTATTGATCTTAACCTAAATAGGAAAAAACTATCTAGAGTTTTTGTAAGAAAATAAGGTTAGATGATCCATTAGTAAAACATTGTTGGGTTCTCAATGGTCAAATTTCACATTGTGATATAAATTTAATTCTTGTCAGTAAGGGTTTAATAGAATAATTTTTGCATGAAAACACTAGGGTTTCATTGAATGTTAAGGATGTCTTTTAATTTATATGTCAAATCCAAGACTCCACACCCCATTCAAAAAAAATTATTGAATTTATCCAAACCAAAATGTATAATAAATTTTTGGAGATGCATTTAGATTTAGATTTGAATATTCATTTGACTATTGTAAACCCCATTATTGTGCACCCCTTACTATTCACATGAAATGTTTTTATAAGAATCACATTGAAGTTTTCATGTATCATGATTTATTTTTAAATATATGTTATACTTTTCATATTAATGTGATGTTGATGGAATGTGGGGTGTTAAAACCTCCTAAATGAGTTAGATATTTACTTGAATACATTTTTTATTAAAGGTCTAAGGGACGTGAATTTATAATTAAAAAATTCCTTAATGATGAATGTAGTATATGTGGTGCCTTGGAAAAGTTGAATCCAATCTTACATGAAGTCAATGTGTTGGACTTAATTATAGATTTTAAGAAAATCATAGTGTATAAATATGCAATTCACACTCATAGATCTAATTGCCTTGATCAATATTTTAGGATATGTAAGAACTCATTTCTTATGGGACTAAAATTGTTCATTACCAACTTTGTAAAAAATTATACATTATATCCCTAGAATGAAGTTCAGTCACAATACTAAAATTTTATTCATATTTCCATATTTTTCCACATTACATTTAGGAATGCACTTAAAAATATAGAGGAAAACATTAAGATTCAAAGGGAGTATCATTTTTACACAAGTAACAATCAGTCCCATTCTACAGAATTTGTCCAATACTATTTTAATAGGTTATTTGAAATTTTTAAGAAAATAATAGTACAATGATGCAACATTTGGTTGGGTTAGACAATTGAATAGGAATATTTAATAATTATTGAATGTTCTAATGATTTAATATAATGCATGTAGATTACAATTTTCCTCACGTGTGGTGTTTCTTTGAGGCAGTGCATCATAAATGGTAGCATGATAAATTAGGTATGTGGGTTAAGAGAGCCTTCATGAAAGAGCAAATGAATATTCTTATTGTTACTAGTTTCATGAATGTAAATTATATTATATGTTTTTGTAACCATGTACTAACATAAGGAGGTAAAAATAATTCAAATGTGTGGAGATTGTTTTGGTTGTTAGAGGAAGAAATTTTTAGACGCAAAATATAAAGTGACATAGTTACTAAGTTTATAAAAATGAATTCATTATTTTGAACATTTGGACACAAGAATTGGCATTTTTTTGAATTTTTATGTTTTGGGATTTGGATCAATCTGATAATTCAGATTGGGTTGATTATTGATTCTCATGTGCCCTAACCCATGCTAAAATTCTTCAACTATTTAATAGTGATATAATGGACACCTTCACATACTATGATCACATACTCTCTCTTGTGAAACTTGGACATATGTATGTTATCACTTCCCATAAAGGAAATATTGAGAAATCAAACTTTTGGTTGGGACATTGTATGAAGTGAAAATAGAAACTTCGAAGAGACAATAGAGATGGAATTAATTTATCACATCAAACATGGTTAGTGGATTTATAGGAACTTGGATTAGGACCTACTTGATATGTAAAGATATAATTGCAACACTTGAGGTCTACTACAGAGAAAATAATATTTTCACATATTCACACTTACTTTTTGCTACAAACGTTAAGTTGGTTCCACATGTTTCCAAGGCAAAGATGAAGGAGTTGTGAAAACTTTCAAAAAACTATTACTAAAAAATGTTTGAAAATATCAAGATTAGAGTGATCTAGAAGGTGAAATCAATTGATAACTCAAGTTAATACATTCTTATGTTTGTAAATAAATTTTGTTGTAAATTCTAGATAGTTTTTCATTTGTTTATATATCATATACCAACATTTATCTTATCAATACTATGGGGCTGTGGCAGTTTCCACCTTCATGATTTTGGTCCTTTAAGTAGAAAATTTTTCCTTCTTGAAAACAAAAGAATATCTTTTTCCTCTTTATAATATAAAATAGGTTGTGTAAACATCAACAACAAATGTTGCCAAGTTTGGAGGCATAGATGAAGATATTTACTTCTAGGTCTTCTTTCCTAAAAATTGGTTGTGACACCATATCACACATGAAAAATAACACCTAAGACCATTAGCTCAATATCCAAATACACACCATAGGATAACTTAAAATTCAACACCATATCACACATTATAGCTTCAAGAATTCAACCTTCCCTATAAAAATGCATAGTTCCATAGGATAACTTAAAACAACCATAAAAAAAATTATAAGATGTCTATTTAATAGAAGGAACCTTTAGGTGAAATTTGAATACTTATTATTACACCCTAGAACATGAAATATGAGAATAATAGATAGATATGTGGCATAGGATTTAGTAATTATTCCTAAAATGTTGTTTTTATGCATTCAAGAGATAGGTTTTTTCCTGCAAGAGATGTTTCAAATTCTGGGACCTCTACTTGAAAATATGTCACCTCCAACACTTGAGATATAAAAATTACATTTGTGACCAAATCATGACCTTCAAATCCACTCCAAAGTTTTGAAATATGGTTTGCTTTGAAAATATTGATATTTATTGTGAGTATCATAGAGTTATAGGTCATTCAAAAAAATGATGCTTTGATTTGAAAAAAAAATGGGACTTTATCAACTATGGTGGCATTAAACTCTAATATAAACCATTTTAAAAAAAACTCATAAGTGTCAAACCATCAGTACCCACATGATGTCAAAAGATAGATCTAAATATGAAGTCAAAAGGGTAGCTATGAAAAAAGTGCATCAAGATCAAATATAAACACCAAAAACAAAAACTAGACAATCATTATAGGGAATGAATCCAAGGAAAGTTCAAATTAATAATACATATCATTATGTTAGAGACACCACTTTTGACAATGATGGTTTACTAGATTCCCTTCCTAGTTATGATAGTAGGAAACCATATGCTTTTCAACATATATCCTCCATTTCTCTTAAGGACATGCTGGTATCATTGGTTAGCTTTACCAACATATTATTTTATTTAATGCTTCATCATCTATTTATTTACATTATAGTGATTTCATTGCTCATATGTTATAGATAGAGATGGCACTTACATTGTATATACCTAAAACATCAAAAATAAAAAAATGTTAGTATAATTTTCAATGGAACTCCACCTTATGCAGATTTGTAACATGTACATGAATCCAACTCAAGGAAAAACTAGATCTAAAATAATTAGAGATGGGACATGAAAATAAATCTCTGTATAATATAAATCTATCGATGCAAATGACTCTAAATTTTTAGTTTTGACTCAAACCAAAATCCCAATGGGTAATTTTGAAAACCCTCTATGAAGATTGGTTGAAAAACATGTTAGGGGTTTGAAATTTTTTTCTAGGAATGCCGAGGTTGTTTCAAATTGTAGATGCTCACAATGACTACCTATGAAGACTAACTTTGATACCATGTCAGCAATGCAATATTAACTCTTAAACCATGTCAAGAAAGAGTAAATCCTAGGAACTTTGTAATTAAAGACCTCATCCATGTACAAGTACTCGAAATGATATATTTCACTAATCAACATAACTTTTAACCAAACAAGGGGGTATATAATGAATAAGTTTGAAAATACCAAAATGTTCATAAGAACACCAAGGATCAAGAAATTATCCTTAGTTCTCCAAAATGACTATATCTGTATGAATTTGATTGATTAGCACATGTAGAGTTTTCATGAGGATTAGTTATGTGTGTGTCTATATATACATACATACATATATATATATATATATATATATACACATACATATATATATATATATATATACATATATATATATACATACATATATATATATAATATATATATATATATACATACATATATACATATACATATATACATATATATATATACATATATATATATGCATATATATATATATATATGCACATATATACATATATATATATATATGCACATATATACATATACATATATATATATATACACACACACACACACACACACATATATGTATATATGTGCATATATATACATACATATATATATATATATATATATATATGCACATATATACATATATATATATATACATATATATATATGTGTGTATATATATATATACATATATATGTATATATATATATATATCTATATATATGTATATATGTATGTATATATATGTATGTATATATATATGTATGTGTATATATATATATTTATATGTATGTATGTATGTATGTATGTATATATATATAATATTTAATCTTGACAAATATCTATCAATCACTCTTAATACTAGATTATATTTTTTAACTTTCATTTTTATTTATTTTTTATTTTTTTAAATAAAAGAGGGTAAAAATTCTATTGATCCAAGAAACTAGTACAAAGTCATAAAGTACAACCAACCCACCAGGGATCAAAAATTAACAACAGAGCCATCAAGAAACTCCCAAAAAATGTCTCATATCCTCCATAACTAGATCCTCCAACTCCTGAGAAAGATTCTCAGAAAGACTACCCCAATCTTCCACATTCCAATCTCCCATCCACTCAGATGCCTATTTAGCCAAACCATTAGCCACCTTATTCTACTCCCATGGGATATGGTAGAAGGTGATAAAGTCTAGGACTCCACCCAGTGAGATGATTTGTATAACCACCATCACCAATTGCCAATTCACATCCTCTAATTGGTACATGTTTAGCAAGTCAATCAGAATCTGAGAATCAGATTCACAAATTATCATTTTCCAACCTAGGGCACAAGCCCTTTTCAAAGCTAAGAGAATAGTCAGTGCTTCCATGAAATTATTAGAGTGTTTACCCTTGTACTCTAAGAAGAAGAACTCAACCACTCTAGAATTATTTCTACCAATTCCACCAACCCTAGCATGATCAGGATTACCTCTAAAGAACCCATCAGTATTAATCTTCATCACCCTAAAAGGAGGTGGCCTCTAATGACCATATCATGAAACCTTCCCTCTAGCACTCTGACCTAACCCTGTCTTGAGCCCCTCATTATCACAAATAGGAAGCCCCAAATGTCAAACCACTCCTATGTTCCTAGGGTCCATTGGGATTAAAAAATCACACTTAGCCACCAAAGTCTCCTGAATAACCCTCAAAATTCTCATCCAAACTTGTTGCACCTCAATCTTCTTATCCACAAAAATCTTGTTGTTGTACTCCAACCAAATATGCCAAATAATCAAACTAGGACCAATTATCCAAGTTTTGTGGATGAAAGAAGTCTTAGTAGGGGAATTCCCCAACCTAAAATATAACTCAACTAGAGAGGAGGTGTGCTTACATGGCTAATTCCAACATCCCACTAGAGATGCTATATCGCCTTAACAAAGGAACACTAAAAAAGAGATGAGGAGAGTTCTCATCACTATTAGAGCACAAGACATAGATGGAGGGGCCCTGAAATCCATGGTTCCAAAGATTCTCCCAGGTCAAGCATCTATTATGAATCATAAGCCAAGAGAAGAAATTACACTTGGGCCAAGTTAATTTATACTAAATATACTTCTAATAGGGGACCCCCATACACCCAAAATTTTTCTCATCCAACACTTGGTAGCAAGAAGTAACAGTGAATTTACCTTTTGGGTCATGTCCCTAGGCTAGGAAGAGAATTATTAACCCTACTAGCCAAAATGCAAGCAAGCTCCTAAAATTCCTTAATAGATGCCCCAAGGAGCCACTCCTATAGGTCCTTCCACCTATATAAAGTACTTGGAGCAAGAGAAAGAGGGGTTTTGAAATCCTCAACATGCCTCCAACCAGCCTCTAAAAAATTCCTACGTAAATCCTATAAGTGAGGGTGAGTTGACATAATAGGAGTATGTGCATCCCAAGAGTCAAACCAAAAGAAGGCCTCTAAGCTATGGTTGAAAATCCAAAACAACCCTTATTTAATTATCTTGGTTCCCCTTTTGAGGGTACTCCAAACCATAGAACCTTTACCCATAAGGCAACATCTAGGCACATCCACACTTTCCACACCCCCAAGATATTTTGAGGTAAGGATCTTAGCCCAAGTTTGATGTTGTTGAGATAAAAATCACCAATAAATTTTAGCTTCCAAACCTTTTCCATTCAAATCAACCTGACATAACCTAAGACTTCCTTATTTTAGCTGACACACATCCTCCCACTTCATAAGGCTTCATTTTCTTGAGAGGAGACTGCCAGACCAAAAAAATAATGACAAACTCTCAAAGTATTTGATAAATCTAGCAGGAGTAGATAACAAAAAACACCTGTACAATGGGAGAGCCTGAACCACTAACTTCAAAAGAGTCACTCTTTCAGTAGTAAAGATCCACCTATAATCCAGTGACTAAATTTTTTATTAAACTTCTCAATAACATCTTGCCAAAACAACCTTAGAATTGTGCACCTGGAAAGAGGCATTCTGAGGTAAACAAAGGGAAGAAAACCAATCTAGAACATGAGAATCCTAGTAATACTCTATTTAATAAGCTTAGTAGTGTTAAAGAATAAAATAGAGGACTTGCCCTCATTGATACTCTATCCTGAAGAAACCAAATAATAGGCCAAGGCCTTATTTAAATTAACCGCTTCATCCACTCTGGCCAAGCCCATCAAATTTGTGTCATCCACAAACTTGATATGGGATTGGGGGCAGAGAATTACCCCACTGCCAACCCTGAATAAGACCAAGATCCACATGAGATATAATAAATCTCCCAAGCCCCTCAACCATCAAAATAAATATGGGGATTGAGTATCCCCTTGTTTAAGGCTCTTGGATTCCCCAAAAAGATTTGAAGGCTCCCCATTGATAAGCATAGAGGAGGAGGAAGTGACACAACTCATAACCCACTCAATCCAGGCACTGCCAAACCTAAAATCCCATTAAATCTTAGAAATAAGATCTAATTTGACATGATAATAAGATTTTTCCATGTCCAACTTGATAAACATATCCTTTTCTCTAGAGGAGGCCATGGAGTACATAGTCTCAATCGTAATAACAACACCATCAAGAATATGCCATCCAGCCATAAATCCACCTTGCTCTTTAGAACTCAATCAATTTAACCATGATTTAAGCACTCATAAATCAACTTAGTAATTATTTTATACACCACATTATAGAGGGAAATAGGTCTAAAGATATCCAAATATTTGGCACCTTCCCTATTAGGGATAAGAGGCAAAAAAGTGGCATTTATGGCTCTTAGCATTTGTTTTTTCCTCAGAGACTCTTGGACAGCCTCAAGAAGGTCAAGTTTAATAACCTCCCAAAAATCCTAAAAGAAATCTATCAAAAATCCATCCAGCCCAAGATATTTACCCTTATTCATCTAAAATACAATACCCTCCACCTCCTCTAAGGTGATCAATTTGAGAAGAGAGTCATTCGTTTCACCGATCACCAAAGGAGGGATGCATGCTAAAATTATATCCTCATCTGCACTAATCAGAGGGGGAATCATTGGAGAACAAGGTAGAAAAAAACCTAATAGACTCTTATGAAATCTCAATAGAAGAATACAAGTGATCCCCTTTTAGGGATTTGAGAGAAGAAATGTTATTGCCCTACCTTCTATCCTTAACTGAGTTGTGAAAAAATGATGTATTCATGTCACCTTCCTAGAGGCATTCGATGAAAGACTTTTGCTTCCAAAAAATTTCCTCCCAAAGCTCCCATTCCTCCACATACATCACCATCACTGCTTCTAATAAACTTAAATCCTTAGAGAATCCTTGATCCTAGATATGTTAAGAAATGGAGTCCTTGTGCTCTTATGTAGCACTTTTAGCCTCAAAGACATTACCAAAATGGTGTCTATTCCAATGTTTTAACATATACTTGATATACTAAAGCCTCTTGGCAAAGGAGTACATAGTAGTGTTAAAATCTACCTTCCTAGAGCTCCACCAACTAGGAATAATATCATGAAGTGATGCATCACGAAGCCACATTAGTTGAAATTTAAAAGTTTGATTTTTAGAGAATCTAGAAAATCAAGCAGATAATTTGATCAACCAATGATTAGAACCTACCAATCAAAAATCTTAGAGCTAGTCATCCATTTATCAACAACCAAAAATATAGACACTATAAACCTATCTAGTCTTTTTGAAATGGCTGCATCACCTATCCTCCTATTGTTCTAGGTAAACATCCCATTTAAGGGTTTGATATCCACTAGATTCAAAAGATCCACATTGCCCCTAAGGAGATCCAAGGAAGGATCTAGACAAGAATTTCCACCCCTTTTTTCCTCCAGAGAGGAGATAACATTGAAATCACCTACCAAAATCCAAAGAAGAAAAGGCTCCAAAGAACACAAATATATAATATGAGACCACAAATGTGTCTTACAAAGGAAAACAATAGGAACATATATGGTAGAGAGAAGGATTCTGTCTCTTGATTTGAGACTAGAAGCCACAAGAGAGATATAGTACCTATCGAAGAGCCACCAAATAAGAATAAATCTACATGGATCCCATAAACAAGCAAGTCCCCCAAAGCTTCCCTGCACCCCCACACATTAGTACATACCTATACCCTATATCTTAGGAGCCAAATTCAACATACTTTCCATCAATAACTTGATTTCTTAGAGGAAAACCATATCAAGAGAGTGAACATGAATCAACTCATGAATAGCCTTTTATCTAGGGATGTTATTCATACCCCTAAAATTTTAAGATAATATAATCATTTTTGGGGTTGGGAGAAGTGATAATCAATAGTTGTCATAGAACCAGACTCCACAAATGTCTCGCCATTAACTTCATCTTTTTCTGATCCTTCTTACTTCCTACTTTAAGAGGCCTCTCAAGGACTCCCTTTTTAGGGGGATTTTGTTGCAATCCTAGAAAAAGAGGGGTTGAGTTGCTTTTACCAATTTACCCAACATTTTCTCAATTGTGAGTTCAACACTGAAGATTGTAAAATCCATAGGAATCTCTGGCACCATAAGGTACAAGAACTGAGGAAGGGAGATCTGTGTTCATCTAAGTTGAATGACCCTCCATCAAAATTTGGAAAAATATAACATTTGGCATAATATCCTAATGCTTCTTAGATATAGAATCATCCCCAACATGTCTGTCAAGGGGAACACCTTCCTCTTGAACTAAGTCCTCTAAAGCATCAAACCTATTGAATTTTTCCTTTTCTTGCCTATCTTTGAGGGTCCTCTTTTTCCCCTATCTCTGTTACAAGACTTAACCTATACAAAACCATCCTTATCCACCACCATGCCCTACATAGGAGCCTTACCTTTTTCCTTCTGAATAGGCTGAGAGAGGGGATTAGCCGTACTAGTAGCAATAATTGCTTTGTGACATTTCTGTTAAAGGTGCCCATATTCATGACATAAACAACATCAAAAAGGTAACGCCTCATAATCCAACTACTAGGTCCAAGAAATTTAACCAATGCTCATGTTAATAAAATCTAGTAATGGATTATTTAAGTTGATTTTATTGGATACACATGCAAAGGAAAGAACCCTTTTAGTCAATGTTTAGTTAGAGGACCCAATAGGCTTATCGAGCAAGAAAGTAATCATCTACAATATATCACTTCACCAAAATTCCAAAGGTAGATGAGGAAGATGTACCCAACCCATAACCTTAGAGGGGGGTTCCTTAGCAGATTTGAATCCCACATTCTATGGTTTAATGAAGAGACCTACCTGATTGTAGAAGTAAGGACCCCCTTCAAACACCCAATTTCTATGAACAACACAAGAAAAATCCACCATGAAGAAACTATTGGCTACCAACATTATATCAAAATTCCCTTTAGGGTTCAAATTCTTTCAAACCCAAGAGTCAAGAAAGGGAAGAGACACATGCATCCCCATGAACTTAAAAATTAGCACATGATTTGTGTAATACTCAACATCTTCAACCATGGAATCAGGTTGAATAACCAATACTAGACATTCCTACATTCTTTCCAAGCACCTATTCACATTTTGCAACTAGAAACCACCATTCCTAGATGAACCCTCCCCAAGGTTATCCATGATTAAACAAAACTACCTACCTTTAGGAAAAAAAGAGACCAAACACTGTTCCTTCTAGAAAATAAAGACAACACCAAACACGAGAGGATAAATGTCCCACCTGCGCAGCCAAAACCATAAAGAGGTAGCCCTGAATTTAATCCAAAGTAGCAGATATGGAAAAATGAACACAAAAAAATATAAGCACCCACCCAGAAGCACCCAAACTCCCCCCCCATCCAAGCTAAACTCACCACCTCCAATATTTTTACTCTTGTACACATGTAATAAGAAGGACCAACATGTAGCTATGACCTTACTGGTCATGGGCTTCCATGCCCGTGCCAAGACACACACCTCCATCTAGCATCTCATTTAAATTTTTCAAAAAATACCCTCTACTTGACTATCATGCAATTAAAGACAAATATTAAGCTTAAATCTAATTACAATTCTCCTTTATTTATTTTTTTAATAAATTAATTTAATTTAACTTACTATTTTATATAGTTTTTATTATTTCATTTTTATTTTTATTTTTTGAAATAGTTTGATAGTGATCAACCAGTATAATAATTATCTGATACCATTCAAGGTAACCAAAACCCTAGAAACATAAATCAATGGATTGTGATATATTAAATTATTTCAAGGAAATAATATGAAATATCTAAAGGTGTTTATGAGTGAATAATGATAAGGCAAGGTTGTACTGGGCCCAACATAAAGTAAAATTTGCCAACATGAGTCTATTCTTAACCAATGATCCATATGCACTAAAACATCCTAATAACATTGCAATTATAAGACATGTACCAAAATTAGGTGTCTCTATAATTCCCCATTTAATGTGTATAGATAAAAATTAAAATAAAACAAAAAAGTTGGCCTAGGAAAGTATGATGAATAATTTTTAGCATAACTTATAAGTTATGCTTGAAATTAATACTATATATAAAAATGGTCTAAAGTTCTAAAGTATGAGATAAATTAACTTATGACATAGGCAAACTCTTACAACCACAAAAATAGTAAAACATTATTATGAACCCGTGATATCTCTTCTCTTTACTTTGTTAGTTTAGTAGTTGTTATAAATGCATATGCTTTTTAAGTCATCCTGTGAGTATTTTTTTTTATCCCACATTCATGGGAAGTGTTGGTTGCTTAGATTAGAATTTGTATATAAGTAAGTGTTTTAGGCCAATGAAGGCATCCACTGTTAGGTGTGAAGTTACTATTCACACAAACACAATTCTCTTTGCACTATTCACGGGTGATGTGGATGTGTAATTGGGTAGTGAGGTGGCTCCAAAAGTGATGTGGCATGACCCACAAAGGCATGAGGTGGAGTGGGATGTTTTTATCCACTATGAGGAATTTTTTGAATTAAAAATTCATTTGATTTTCATGTGGGACATTGCATTTAATGGTGCCATGATTACGTCCAAAAGGAAAAAGTCAAAATTCATTTGGAATCTTCAAGAGTTGATTAGAGACATGTGGGGTAGTGGGGACAAGCACTATTATTGATTGGGTATCTTTTGACCTTTTGAATTTGCACATGAAGAGTGGGACATGCCACTTATGAGCACATGAAAAGAAGTCAACAAAGCATCATGAGACGCTCTTTGAAATAAGGACTTGAAATGATGATCCCACCTTTCCACTATTGCTTAATAGTGATGCCATGATGTGTGGGTCGAAATTTTACCTCTCCCTATTGTGTTATCTTGAATTTTTCTTTCTTCTCATTTTTATTTTGGCTTTAAGTATGGGTTATTACTTAGCCATTGGTAAGGTTCCTTTTTGTGCATGTTATTGCATTGTAAGCTTGGTTTTAAGCTTGGAATATTGAAGGAAGAAGAAAGAGGTGTAAGAGAGTGTGAGGATAGTGTGAGGGACATGTTTATGTCATGGTTTTAATTCTCTAGGATTATGTTGTAATAGAAAGAGCTACAAACTTCTCTATGGATGTAGCCCAAGTTAGGTGAACCACATTATCTTGGTGTTTTAGTTTGCATTTCCATTTTTAGTTTTGATTTGAAATTTTTAATTTATGTTTCATAGTCTTCACATTTAATTGCAACTAAAGGAGGATAAATTTCTCATTCATTTTATCCTAACAAGTTGTATCAGAGCTAGGTTGTTGCTGCTAGATTTAAGTTGCAGGAAGCTAAAGGGATTTTTAGCTTGAGTGGGCGATATGGTAGAAGATGGCAAGTCAAAAGTGGAGAAATTCAATGGCTAGAATTTTAGATTGTGGAAGATGAAAATGGAAGATTACCTGTATCCAAAATACATCTATTTACCATTAGGATAAAAATCAAGACAACCTACAATTATGATGGATGAGCAATGGGAGTTATTGGATAGAAAATTACTCAGGACCATCTGATTATGTCTTGCTTCAATAGTGGCCTTCAACATATCCTAGGAAAAGACTACAAAGAATCTTATGAAATCCTTGGAAAATTTATACAAAAAACCTTCTACCTTCAATAATATTTTTCTTATGAAAAAATTATTTAATATGAAAATGGTTTTATTGCTAACTATTTAAATCATTTCAATACAGTTACTAGTTAGTTAGATTCTATTAGTATTAACTTTGATGATGTATTTAGGGCTCTCCTCATTTTGTTTTCCTTACCTAAAAGTTAGAATATTTTACTCATGGTAGTGAGCAATTTTGTCTCGAACAACATAAAGTTCAAGTTGGAGGATGTGGTGGGTGTTATCCTTAATGAGGAAATGTGGAGGAAAAGCATGGGTGAGACATACACAATGGGAAATGTGTGGTCCATGGAGATATGAGGGAGAAAAAAACTAGAGGAAGATGAAACCATGATAAATCAAAGAAAGGTTCAAGATCAAAATCCACTTGAAGGATGGAGTGTTGGCATTGTGGGAAGCCAAGTCACACAAAGAAAGAATGTTAGGCTTTTTGCAAAAAATCAAGAAAGGATAAACATGGAGGTAACAAAGAGGAAAATTTAGTAGGTGAGACACTAAAAGATTCTCTTATACTTTCTTTGGATAACATTAATTAATCTTAGGTTTTAGATTCAGGGGATTTATTTCATGCTACTTCTAATAAACACTATTTTAGAGATTATGTTCAAGGTGATTTTAGACATGTATATCTTGGTGATGATGAACATCGAATTATTGTTTGAAAAGGTAGCATGGGTGTGAAACTACAAAATGGTAACATGTGGGTACTTAAGGATGTTATGCATGTTCTAAAGTTGAAGATGAACCTAATTTCTGCAAGATAATTGGGAAGTGTTGATTGTGTGGTCACATTTACTAATGACTCATGAAAATTTACCAAGGGTGCTCTAGTGGTGGCCAAAAGTGAAAAAGTGGTACTTTGTATTTATCCATTATTTCTTCTAAATCATTTTGTTATCTAGATGTTTTAGGTATAGATACAACTATATGGCATTACAGACTCAACCACATGAGTGAAAAGGGATTGAACATACTTCACTCAAAGGGGAGATTACTATGTCTCAAAGAGATAGACTTGGACTTATGTGAGCACTATATTTATGGAAAATAAAAATGGGTGTAGTTTCTAAAGGTTGGACGAACCAAAAAGATAAGGAGGCTAGAGCTTGTGCATACGGATGTATGGGGACCTACTGAGGTATTTTCAATTGGTGGTACAAGGTATTATGTCACATTTATTGATGATGATAATAGAAAATTTTATGTTTATTGTATTAAAAATAAATGTGATGTATTTGACACATTCAAGATATGGATAACTTTAGTTAAAAATGAAACAGGTTTAAGGCTCAAGTGCCTCAAGTCAAATAATGGTGGAGAGTACAACAGTAAGGTGTTTAATGACTATTGTTCACAAAATGGAATCTAAAGGTAGAGAAAAATTCTAGGAACAACATAATAGAATAGTGTGTTAGAGAGAATAAAAAGAACAATCATGAAATGTGCTAAGAGTATGAGGTTGCATGCAAGGCTACCATTATAGTTATGAGTGGATGTGATTTACACATCTATGTACTTGATAAATAGAGAACCTTCAATAGCCTTGGATGGTGGCATACCAGAGGAGGCATGGAGTGGTAAGAAGGTTGACTATTATTTTCTAAAAGTTTTTAGTTGTGAAGATTTTGAATTAATTGATAAAAATAATATATCTAAGTTAGAGGCTAAATCTTAGAAATATACTTTCATTGGGTATGGTATTGATGACTTTGAATTTTGATTATGGAATGAGGAAGATAGGAAAATCATTCAAAGTAGAGATGTAATCTTTAATCAGAAAGTCATGTATAGGGATCAATTGTAGTAAAACAAGTAAGAGGAAGCCAAAAAAAAAATGCATAGTGTTAGAGGACATCACAAATGAATATGTCCCAAAGACACCAGTATAGAATGTGTGGTAATAACAAAAATCTCAAACTCTTATTTTGAAAATATTTACAAGAGTAAGTAGACAACCTGATCGGTTTTATCCTTCATTTAATTATTTATTACTTGATATTGGTGGTGAGCTAAAAATCTTTGAAGAAGTAGTGTAGGTTTATGCCAAAGAGAAGTGGGAGTAGGCTATGGATGAGGAGTATGACTCTCTCATGGAAAAACAAACATGGGATTTGGTTGAGCTTCTAAAGGGTAAGAAGGCATTGTAGAATAAACGGGTTTA
>JARHVA010011720.1:0-27500 GCA_037957365.1 Torreya grandis | reverse complement strand
ATCCCCATTAGTTCAGATCGATCTATTTCAATACTAAAGTTGAAGATGCATTCATGTAGTTCAAACAATTGGGAGTCAAATTTGGTCTAGAGTTCAACAATGTCATGTGCCATGGTGTGAGTCCCAGCACAAGTAACAACCATATAACAAAGGGTTTGGAGGTTCTATAAAATGCTGAATGAAGTATAGCGTAGATTTATGAGCTTCACAAAACTAACACAATGATGTAATTTTCACATAAGTGAAAAAAAAAAAAAAAAAAAAAAAACAGATTGTAGGCAGAAATATATTTTTATATTATAAAATTTAGATTTAGAAAAAAATAAAATACCACTTAAAATGATCAGTGCAGTGAGAAAATCATAATAGTGTATTCAGCGTATGGGCCCGGAAAAAAAATTATTACAATACAATCGATAGAAAATATGACCAAAACTAGATTGAAATATAATAAATAATTACAATGTGATCCATTCATAGTATAACCAAAACTAAAATTAAATATAAAAAACAATTATTATACAATTAGTTAGGAGTATGCCAAAACTAGATCAGAATATAATAAACAATTACAATGTGATCAGTTAGCAGTATGATCAAAACCATGTCGAAATACAAGAAACAATTACAATGCAATCAATGGAAATATGGCCAAACCAGATCAGAATTTATATTTTATAAAAATAAAACTTAGATCATTTAAATTACAAATTCATTACCGTAGCTTGACATTGATGATGCAATACATCACCAGAGGCACAAATTCTTGTTCCAGACATTGTCACTCCATTTATAAGAAAGACAATGTTCTAGAAACTCTCTGGCCTCTGTTTATAAATAAATCACACCCTCGATGTGAAAGCTATCATCTTCCTATACAATGGCACTAGATCTTCCTTTTACTTTTACTCCTACACTGCTTAATCTCCTCTCCAGAAACCTAAATGTAGCAGGCCTATTTTTCATCAGTCTTCCAACTGTCATCATATCTATATTCTTGTTGCAGTCGAGGAAAAAGCATTTGCCTTTGCCTCAATGTGAAAGCTATCATCTTCCTATACAATGGCACTAGATCTTCCTTTTACTTTTACCAGAGCTGTTATTCAACGGGTCCGCTACCAAATGGCTTCACTCTCTTCTCCACAAGCATGCCAGCCCCATTGTCTACGTTCGTCTCGAGGCTATCCATGTCATTGTCACAGATAGCCCGGAGATAGCAAGAGAAATTGTTAAAGAAAAAGATGAAATATTTGCATCTCGTCCCTTAACAATCGGCACCCATTACTGCAGCAGAGGCCATCTCTCCACTGCACACGCTCCGTGGGGTGCTCACTGGAAGAGAATGCGGCATGTGGTGACCTCGCAGCTCTTGTCACCGGTGCGACACAAGTGGTTGAAAAGCAATCGGATGGAAGAGGCGGACAATCTTGTCCGTTACATATGGAAGCAATGCCAGCAATCTGCTTCACCTCCCCTTGTCAATATAAGGAATGTTGCGAGACAATACACTGGAAATGTGATGTGGAAACTCATCTTCAATGCGCATTATGTTGGAGCCGGTCCTGCTGAACAGGATGGAGTGCCTGGTCCGGAAGAGGAAGAAATATGGAAGCCGTGTTTAAGGTGCTAGCCCTTGAGTACAACATCTGTGTCTCTGATTACTTGCCTCTGCTCAGATGGTCGGACATTGGAGGCGACGAGAAGGAAATGATAAAGTGAGTGGATGTTGTGGACAAGCGTCTCACGCCCCTCATTGAAGAGAGATTGAGTCTGAAAAGAGGATCTATATCTTCATCTGCCCAATCCCCTGAAGACCTACTGGATATTTTTATTTCTGCCCAAGATGCAGGGGGAGCTCCTTTGTTAACTCTGGAAGGTGTCAAAGCTCAAGTTGCGGTAATTATTTTCTCTATTTTATTGTTTTCAAATCAATATCAATGTTCTTGCAGTAACTGCTTTTCAGTTTCTGAATGTAGCATAGAAAAAAGGGAAACACAATTATTTCAAAATTTTAATATTTATATTATTTTTTATTTCTTAATGTGAAATATAATTTCTGTTGGTTTTGAGCTCGTTTAATATCTCTGAAAGTATAGGTATTATTAAAATTAAATATTTAATTTTCTTTTGAGAGAGGTTACAATAAATTATTAAGTTGTAAGTGTTTTGTACGTTTACAAATTTATTGCCCTGAGATCAACACCAACAAATCGTATGTTATACACCAAACAAAAAAAAATTTGGCTTGAGAGATGCTACAATAAATTAATAAGGTGTAAGTGTCTTGTTGAGTATGTTAATTTAAGATTTTGCTGAAGACTTATGTTTATAAGTTCATTGTCTTGAGATCAAAACCAATAATTCACTTGTTATATAACAAACAAAACAATATTTGTTTGAAAGAGGCTACAATAAATCAATAAATTGTAAGTGCCTTACCAAACACCCTAATTTAATATTTTGGTGAAGACTTACATTTACAACTTCATTTCAATATAAAATCTGATTGCTGCCATCTAAATAACTCACTGCATTTTAAAGACATTTAAT
This sequence comes from Torreya grandis, assembly GCA_037957365.1. Taxonomy (NCBI): domain Eukaryota; kingdom Viridiplantae; phylum Streptophyta; class Pinopsida; order Cupressales; family Taxaceae; genus Torreya; species Torreya grandis. Next base: position 24,950 of record JARHVA010011720.1, on the reverse strand, counting down.
TCAAATACTAATTATATGTCAACAAATAGAAAGTTCAACGAAATAATAATATACAGAATACAGTAGAGGGACAATCCTTTAGAGCCAAGCATAATTAGGCTTAAAATGTCCAGTAAGAATTAAATACAAAAAAAGTTGGATGCAAGAATATAGTTATTATTGAGATTAAATATCTCATTTTCATTTTAAAGAGGTTACAATAAGTTAATAAATTGTGAGTGTTTTATCAAATATCTTGGTTTAAAGTTTTAGTAAAGATTTACATTTATAAATTTATTGTCCTAAAATAAAAATCGTAAATGACATGTTCTGTATTAAAAAAAAGAAAAATTCACTTGAAAAAGACTATAATATATTAAAAAATTATAAATTATAAATTCCTTACTAAACATCATAAGTTAATATTTTAATAAAAACATATATTTACAAATTCATTAATTTGAGATCTGATTAACTACCATTTAAATAACTCACTACAATTTAAATATATTTAATTTAACTACTGATTATGTTACAACAAAGAGAAAATTAAACAAAATAATAATATGCAGAATACAGTATAGGGGCAGTCCTCGAAAACCAGGCATAACCAGGCTTAACTAACCTTTATAGCTCTCATCAGCGAGTGCAATCTAATGTACTAGTGAATATGTTTTTAATTAATCTCCCTTCAATTAAACAATGATTTAAAAAACATTCAAACGTGTACAATATATGGTTTATTGAGAATTTTTCCTATCACAATTGTATGTATATATAGTAAACACTTGAATCTCATCCAGTGAGATTTGTATATCTTTTCTAATCTACTCTGGTAATGTTTATAAAACTGTCCTAATTTTCTAATCATTCCAAATGTGTGATTTACATTTAACCACTTACGGAGAGCCTTTATCCCTTATGCATCAGTGCATACACATTGGAAAAATTCATTGTTTAATAGCGTAAATTCAACAATATAATATATGTAAAATAATTTACTTTTTCTTTGGCCTCATTGTGTACAATGCAAGGACATCATTTCAGGCTGTAGCTCATCTTCAAGGGTATTCCTAGCTATTTGATGGAACCACATTATTATTTTATGATTTATTTTTATTTTTATTTTATTTTATTTCATTATTATTTTTAATTGTGCAAGGTGACCATATAATAATGGTGTGTCTCAAAGTTTTCACTTTAATGAAGATTATATTCATCTCTCTCCTAATAAAATCTCTTATCTTAAGGGAGATTTCATTCATCTCGCTCTTAATTAAAAAGTGTAGATTTTTTTTTTGAAAGTATTGTTATGTAATTAGATTGATTTTAACTTAATATATACAGGATTTATTCTACACAAGGGTTGATAACTCATCATAAACAGTAGAATGTGTTTTAATGGAGATGTTTTTACAACCACAAATTATGTTCAAAGCAATGAAGGAGATTGACTTAGAGGTGGGAAAAGAAAGGTTAATAGAAGAGTCAGACATTAATATACTTAATTATGTGAAAGCTTGTGTAAAGGAAGTATTACGATTGTATCTATTATCACCCTTTAACCTTCCTCACATGTCAATGGAGAACACAACAGTGGCAAGTTACCATATTCTCAAAGGAAGTCATGTGTTGTTGAGTCACATGGAGATGGAGCAAAACCCACATGTATAGGAGGATCCTTTGCGTTTCTTTCTTGAGTGTTTTATGAAAGACAATAGAATTGTTGAGTTTCGTGAACCTGAACTTCGCTTCATTTTATTTGGTGCTGGAAGGAGGGGTTGCATTGGCACTCTTCTTGACACTTCAATGACAATTATGTTATTGGCTCGTCTGCTCCAAAACATCAATTGGCCATTACCACCGCAAGTTACTGTCTATGTTGACCTTGATCCAAACCTCACTTATCCTCTTCATGCATTGCCAACCCCTCACCTTTCTCACCATCTCTATCCCAAATAGCTTGATTTTAGAATTCTATCTCTACCTTCTTAATTTTAAAATTCTACCTCTACGTACATGAAAAGTGTATTTAATTCCCTATTATTACATTTTTTTTTTTTTAAATTGAGATATATAAAATAGATAAGTGTTTATAATCCATGTGTCATACACAAGTATAAAACCATTAACTTTGAATTACAACAATAAATATTATTTGTCTTAAAAACTACCCAATGTAGTATAATGTATGTAATTGTCCACATCCCAATAGAGTGTAATGTATGTAATTGCCCACTACCCAATGTAGTGTAATGTATGTAATTGCCTATTATCTTATTTGTAATTTTTGAATATAATATAATATACAAAAAGTGAAAATAACTTTTTTCTCACTCTATGGTATATAATGGTCAAATGTAACATTATGACCTTTTAGATGAATATAAATAATTAATAATATTAGATCAAAAGTCACCCAGTGTAATATAATACATGTAATTTATAGTTATTATTTTTATAATTTATGAATTATGAAATTGAAAATATTTTTTCTTTATTTTGTAATTTGAAAATATAATATAATATTTCAAAAGTGAAAATAATTATCATTATATGAAAATAGAAATAACTCTCATTTTTCCACCTTATCATATATAATGGACAAATGTATCATTATAATTGTTGTTGTGAACTCAACATCAAATTTGGACACAAGACATTTATGATTATTATGCCCCAAAGTTTCCCAATTTAATACAATGTATATAATTTCTCAATAACTTATTTGTGATTTTGAAATATAATATAAAATGTCAAAATAAAAAATAATTCTTATTTTTTTTCCAAAGGACACAAAGGTTCCTTTGATATGATCAATGCTAAGATTTGATGTTTGTCCTGAACATTTTTAAGGGTTTGGAACATATTTTACAGTTTTATTTTATTATAAACTGTCATTAAAGACTTCCAAATTTTTTTGAACCCTATCAAAAAGACATGTGCACAAGAAATATCCCCATCAGTTTTGCTTATAGCCTTATAGCCTATAGGGTCCACTTGAATCCTTAGAAGTGTCAGATGGTGGACCTTGATTTTATACTCTCTTTTTAATATATATATATATATATATATATATATATATATATATATATATATATATATATATATATATATATATATATATATATATATATATTTGGATGTTACTTTGCATTAAAATGTTGTTAATCTCTTATAGATATTCACATGTGCGCACCTCCATTGTCTAGTTGCATCTATCTACCTAATTTGTTTCGTGTTGTTGTGTGTTGCATCTCGCTGTGTGACACGTATATCTAACTCATTTATTTCTTACTATTGTTAACTTTCTTCAAACATCTAATGCATTTGATTTTTTTCTCTCTCTTTCTACATGTTTCTAGAGTCTTCCAAACGCCATTCTATACTCTATTTTTATGTTAATCAATTTTAAGAATGCTCTCTTTGGATGTATGAAGAAAAGGACCAGCAAAGCTCTAGTTTTTTATATGCAGCACCATGGTGAAGGTGAAAAGAAACCCCACGAAGGGGATTTGATTGGAAAACTCCACCACTCAAATAGTTCTTCTTCTAGCTCTATAAGTTTTTATGCATCTCAATGGTCATCTTCTATAATTTAAGTTTTATTGTGGTTACATAGATCAGATGATAACAACATTTACAATTGAATTTTTTTTTTTCTATTTTTATATTATTCCTTGAAAAAACTAGTATTGTAAGGTTATGGACTCAACTGCTCTACTGTGACTTCCTCTATTCCTTGTATGTTGGGGACATTTTCTAATTTCTATGACACCCTCAGTGCCCTAAGGTGATTCGATCTATGAACATGTGGGATGTTAGATTTACAAAAAGAAGTAATAAAATTGTGAGATGAATACAAGGAAGAGGGCAAAATTATATGAATACTTTACAACTAACCGAGTCAGCCTTTAGCCTTCAGGTGGTTAGTAACTTAAAAGTTACTTTTTTTAGGCCTAACTGGATAAAGGACAATATATATATATATATATATATATATATATATATATATATATATATATATATATATATATATATATATATATATATATATATATATATATATATATATATATATTTGCTTCTTTTTCTCCTTTCCTTTGTCCTTGTCTTATTCATCCTTTGGCAACACATCTAATTTTCTATGCATGTGAGGGGTCCATAAAGTTATTAGAGAGGATCCTCTTCAATCATTTACATTGTTTCTAAGATAGCTGGATGTGTCCTCAAAATCCATTTACTTATTATCACAACAATGGTTTTTTCTATGTAGTGGTTGTAGGCTCTTGCAGATGTAAGCTTGTAGTTTTTATAGGCAACCTATAGATGAAAGCCTATAGTTGCTATGGGAAGCCTATAGGTGAAATCTTGCAGTTGCTACAGGAAAATTATAGGTGGAAAGCCTGAAACTTGGTAGTTTTTATCGGTAATCTGTAAGTGGAAAGCTTGTACCTTGGTAGTTGTTACACATTGGAAGCCCCTTTTGCTATGGGATTTTCTATAAGTTCTATGACCAAGTAAGATTCTTGTAGTCTTATTCTACCCTTCAAATTTCTGTTAAACAAGATTAAATAAGTATAATCTAGTAAAATAAAAAACATCATTAATCCATAACACAACATGTATATATTAATGCACATATATATTCATCAATTCATTCATTCATTTACATAAGTCACATATAGTTCTAGGGATTCACCTAGGAAAAAAATATATAACTAGGTATGGATGAGGCTATAAAAGGAACATTTAGTGTGAAATATAGGGCGATATGGGGAAACTGAAGCTGCAAATTAAACTTGCATTTTTTACTTTATCATTATATGTATTTTATATTTTAAAATTTTTATGTTTCACAATTTTTACCTTCAGGGAAAAGACATTGAACAAATGAAATTAGTGTTTTACCTTTAATTTTATCATTTTTACCTTCAAGATAATGGAAATTATTGTTTTACCTTCGGAGAAATAGCATAGAACCAGGGTGATAAAATTGCAAGTAAAAATTGCGCTTATATTTCCAGAATAATAGATATGAGAGAGAGAAATAGAATAATTTCAATTATTGTAAAGAGAGATTATAAAAATACATATTGTAGTTAAATATATTTTTAAAAATTTATTAGAAGGTCTAAAATAAAGGTAAATCATCACTAAATTTTTAGTTGATAGGTAGAGGTGAACGTCAAATCTCAACATTAGACATGATAGTAACCCAAATGAACATTGTTGAACCAAATTCCTATAAATTAAATAATGTCTACAATTATAGATACAAAAGATGGTCTTTGAAGAGCGTTCATGTGGGGAAAATGATTGCCACTATGTATAGATCGATCCCTTGAATGATATATTTTTAAATATGACATGTGTTTGTCTCTAGTCATGGACATTATGTCGCAGGTAGTTGAAATACATTTTTAGAGACTGAACACAAAGGCGGTGATGCAGTGATAGTGTAACATATTAAGTCCAAGAAATTAGTATTAGAGCTAGTTACAAAGAATAATAATGGCATTAAAAAATTCTTTTATGGAGGTTTCTCAATTTAATGGTGATTTCTATGAATATTACGCAATAAAAATGTAAACATTGATGGCTTGTAGAGGCATAGGAGATATTTCAAATAAGATATGAAAATCTAAAAATTGAATATATTGATAATACAAGAGAGAAATGAAAAGAAAGAGACAAAGAAAAAGGATGCCCTAGGAATGTATTTTATCCAAAGTGCTCTAGATGCAAGCAATTTCCCTAGAATTGTTGTATCAAAAAATGCCAAGGAAGTATGGGAGACATTGCAGGTTTCTTACCAAGGCATAAATAAAGTCAAATTAGTTCATTTACAAAATTTGTAAAGAGAATTTAAGAATTTTCATATGAAAGATAATGAAAAATAAATAAGTTAAATTATGTTCAAGTATAAGATGTTAACTAGTTGAGGAGCAATGGAGAGACCATTATAGATTAATTAATTTGTACAAAAGTTCTTAGATCCTTATTAATAAATTTGAAATCAGTAGTTATTGCAATAGAGAAATTAAGGATTTGACAACACTAACATTATATCAACTCATGGGGTCACTGCCATCTCATGGAATTAGATTGGACAAAAATCCATAAGGTTCATAGAAAACATTTGCATCAAAGTCTAAATTTGGAGAAGGAAGCACTAGCCAATGATAGTTTCCAAGAGAGAAGGGGGGATTCATCATATTATTCAAGAGGAAGACAAGGAGGTTGTGGAGGTAGACGTTGTGAATGTGGAGGTAGAGGTTGTGGATGTGTCAATTTATATAAAAGGCATATAAAATGCCATTATTTTAAAATGTTTGGTCATTTTGTGAAGGAATGTAAAATCAAGCATAGTCAATTACAATATAAAAAACCAAAATTTGTTCATGATGAAGGAGAGCACAGTCACCTAAAACATAAGAAGTCAAATCATATGACAAGCAATGAGGATATATTTACAAACATTGGTGAAACAAGATGAATTCAAGTTAAACTTGTAGATGATAAGGCATTAGAAGTTAGTGGCAAAGGCATTTTGGCTATACACAGAAAGCAAGGTGAAGTAAAAAATATTCAAAGACACTTTATTGCTTTTTTTTTGTTTGATGAAAAAAAATTTGAGTGTAGGTCAGTTGGTTGAAAAAAAATAGAATATTGTTTGATAATAGAGCTTGTAAATTTTTTGATAAAAATAATGGGCCAAAAGTATTTGTAGAAACTCTCATGACAACAAATAAAATGTTTCCAATGAAAATGCATAGAACAAGCTTAAATATTTATAAAGTAACAATCAAAGACAATAATTGATTGTGGCATAGGTGCTATGATCATTTACATTTCAAAGATTTAAATTTATTATATACAAAGAAAATGTTTTGAGGCTTGCCAAATATCGAATCAAAAGGATGAGGTTTGTTATGGTTGTGTTCTAAGAAAGAAACACAAGGATAAATTTTTAATTAGGAAAAATGTGGTGAACTTCACTACTATTGTAATTAGTTCATTCAAATATCTAGGGTGTTACATAAATACCAAGTATTGGTAAGTGTTTTATTTTTAACATCTATAGATGATTATTTTAGAAAGACATGGATCTTTTTCTTGACAAAAATGAGTGAAGAATTTGGATGTTTTGTTAGATTCAAAGTTTTAGATGAAAAAGAAAGTGGTTATTCAATTAAAATTTTAAGAAAGTTGATAGAGGAGGTGAGTTCAATTAAAAATAATTTAATGATTATTATGCTAACAATAGAATCAAAAGGAAACTTGCAATAGCATACACATGAAAACACAATGGAATTATTCAGTGGAATAATCAAACCATTTCTAAACTAATAAGGTCCATATTAAAAAAAACTTAAAATATTTTTGGGTATAATCGATAGCTACAACTATGTATATTCTTAACTGCAATCCTACATTAGTTAGTAATAATTACACTGGAAGAAGCTTGGTTTTGTACAATAGCTAGTGTGGGACACTTGAGATTTTTTGGTTCCTTAACATATGTGCATGTACCAAAAATTAAATTATAAACAAGCTTGATGCTAAAAAGTGAAGCATTTATTTTTATTGGTGTTTTTGAAATGAGTAACACATATAAGTTTTAGAATCCCAAATCACAAAATGTTTTTGTATCACATGATGTGATATTTTATGGAGGAGTGTGGAAATAAGTTATATAGTAGGAAAAACCAATAATTATGGAACTAAAGTCATCCCAAGTTGGCATTACTCCTCTCTTCATGATTCTTAGTAGTAGCTCAATACCTAGTGGTAGTAAATTATTAATGCCAAAAATATTTGTTTACAACCAATTTTTAAAAGGCCAAAAATATGTGTTCAACTAATTTTTTTGTATCTTATCATCACATTTCATCATTTTTTGTCATAAATTCCCTATTTTCCACGTAAGTTTAATAAAAACTACCATATATTAGTAAAATGGGTGAAAAATTCTATTAATTTTAATGCACTCATGGACATTACACCACACACATCCCTACCCTACCATGGCTTCCATTGTAGGGTTCCCATCAATGTAAGAAAACGTTATTAATATGTTGTGTATTACACTTTTGAACTCATCATAGGCACTCATCATAGACACTCCCTATATTGTATTTTCCTTTTTTGAAAATGTTACAAACTTTCACATGTCTCCAATATTTTCATTGTTTTCCCCTTTCATCCAAGGAAAGCACATTGTAGGAATCTCAAACAAACTTAAAGTCTACCTCAGAATTTTCATTTTTATTATACTCCACTTCTATCTTTTTCACATACCTTGACCTATATCCTTAATAACAACAACAAAAACAACAATAATATGCATTATTAGCATGCTTCAAATCCCTTGCTATATTTAATAGCTTATATCATTTTCAAAACATCACATCTCTCCTTTTCACTCCTTGTTTATGTAATTTGAAACCCTTAGAGTAGCATTCAAAAAAACACATGAAAATATACAAGGTAAAAGCAATGTTCAGAATTAGTAACAAAATCATAGTACAATGCAACACAAATCGATAGGTCATGCAAAAGCATCAACATCCTAATTGTCACCATCTTTTTCATTGAGATTACCTATTCTTACTTTCTTTCTTGTATTAGTCTCATTAAATACTTGAATTTTTAAAACTTTTATTATGTTGTAGAGATCAGGGGTTGTTCAAATACTAAAAATTTAACTTTGATAAGTTACCACATGACTTTATCAACATTGTATGTCCTTAAAAGTATCCAATGATTTTTATAAAGTTTATTCCTATCTTACAATAATTTTAATAATAAAACCATATTTCTTTCCAACACTTTTATATAAAGCCTTAAACTGTCATTAAGAACATTTTTTGTGTATATCTTCAAAACACTCTTTAAGACATTTTATCAAGATGGTTCACATGTAATTTTTGTATATTTCAATATTTTTATTAAATAAATTGATGCATTTTGTGTTTTAGTTAATGTGCCTTTTGTATTATTTCAAAATTTCCATACATTTCATTTATACATTTTTATAAATAGTTCGGTTATATATAACTTAAATCTAAATTCACCACTATGTTGGGATTGAAAATACTATTTTGAGATCTATACGGTGCTTCACATCTAATCTAATTCTATTTTTTATCTAATTATCCAAGAACCAATAAAAACATTCAATATCATTGTCAACAATTCCCTATGACTATTACATGCATGTTAAATTTAACCTTTATCTATATCTAAAATAGTCACATTGGATTCAAATTTAAAATCTACTATTTTTTCTAATGCCTCATAGACATAATGTTCTATTATCACTCCAAGATGACATTATAGGTTATGCATCTCATTCTTCACCTAAAATTTTTATTTATCTACTATCTTTATCTCATCATTGACTTTGGTCAATTGTCATCATGTATTCTTAACATAGTTTTAAAAAACAATTATTTAGGATGGACTAAAAATTTAATGTCTTCTATAAATTTATTTCACTGGCAGACATTACAACCCCAACCTACACCACCTTTCCTTGAATCCCATTGTAGGATACCCATTGACATTTGTGTGTGCATATGCGCATGTACGTTGTCCCACACATATTGATACTCATGATAAATTCTATAAGGATTTTATTTTTGTTCTTTCATTCCCAACACTTAAAAAAATTCTATGTCTCCAAGATTTTCAATTTTAACCTTTGATCCTATTTGAAAAGTCACACTAGTATTCCACATCAACCTTAAAAACTCCCTTGAATTTTTTATCTTTATTATATTCTATATTATCTTTTTTTGATACCCTAAACTATACATTTAACAACAAGAATAAGAATAAAATTATTCACTTCTAACATGCCTCACACCTCTCATTTTCAATTGAACTAAATGGTGTTTTTACTTTCAACAAAATTCCATAAAAAAATTAGATAGATGATAGTATCCATCACCATCCTCATTGTCAACCTCTCCTTATCTGAGGTTACAATGATATTTCTATATATAACATATACAATACATTATGATCAATGAAATATGTTTCATATGGCCATAATTATTGGCATGTATTGATGAATGTTTACATAGAGCCTTTTTGCAACGTGAATATGATCTATCTGCTACAAGATATATAATTCTCATTGGTGACTTAAGTTAACTCCCTCAAATAATGGATGTTCCAATGTATGGTATAAAATTATATGGTTTAAACTTTTCAATTAAATTTAAAATTATAGTTACATTTTTCATGATGTTCAATTATAAATGGCCCTGTTCCAGGTCAAGTTTCTTTATAAAATCTCTTATTCAATATTCTCAATGTTGAATCAAACATTAAATATTGAAACTTATTTATATTTAAAAAATATCTCATGAATATTTACCCATCCATCTTATAAATCAATGAAATATTAAACAAATTCCATTGAAAATGTACCAGTCTTAAATATTACATAAGTCACAAGGAAAAACATTGCAAGAAATAAATAATCTATATTGATAATATTTAATGTTAAGGATTAAATTTTAAGATGATCTCAAGTGTGTGGTATTTTCAAGAGTTTCAAATTTCATCTCCTTTTTATTTTCCAAAAATAGAAATAATGTAGGATCATATGTATATCTACTTCCCCCAAAAAAATAAGATGGTAACCAACCTTCCATGGTGTCTTAAATTTTCCTTGAATTTAAATCCACTTCTTATATTATATTGGTGTTTGTATTTGTTGATGCCTAAATGTGTACCACAGGTGCCCAAATTGTTTAAGAAACATTTCTATTTTTATAACTCCTAAGAATTCAATGCATGAGTTACAAGTTGTGATAATCTTGTTATCTTAAATGGAACAGAGGAAGACCAACTAACTATTTCAACATATTTCTAAGATAGCTAGATGTGTCCTAAAAAGCCATTTACTTATTATCACAATAATGGTTTGTTTTGTGTAGTGGCTATGGGCTCTTATAGATGTAAGCCTGCAGTTACTAAGGACAACTTGTAGGTTGAAGCCTATAGTTGCTACGGGAAACCAGTAGGTGAAATCTTGCAGTTGCTATGGGAAAATTTTAGGTAGAAAGCCTGCAACATGGTAGTTTCTATGTGTTGGAAGCCCCTTTTGCTGTGGGATTTTCTATAAGCTCTATGACCAACTAAGATTCTTGCAGTCTTATTCTACCCTTAAAATGTTTGTTAAATAAGATTACACAAATATAATCTAATCAAATAAAAAGCATCATTAATCCATAACACAACATGTATATATTAATGCACCCATATAATCATTCATTCATTTATTCATTACATAAGTCATGGATAATTCTAGGGATTCATTTAGGAAAAAATATATAACTAGGTATAGATGAGGCTATAAAAGGACAAATTAGTGTGAAATACAGGGTGATATTGGGAAACTAAGGCTATAAATTAAACTTGCAGTTTTTACTTTATTTTTATTTATATTTTATATTTTAAACATTTATTGTTTGGAAATTTTTAACTTCAGGGAAATAACATAGAACAATTAAAATGATTGTTTTACCTTTAATTTTATCAATTTTACCTTCAGGGTAATGGAAATTATTGTTTTACCTTCAGAGAAATAGCATAAAACCAGGGTGATAAAACTACAAGTTAAAACTGCACATATATTTGATTGCTTGTAGAGACATAGGAGATAGTTCTAATAAGATATGAAATTTTTAGGAGATAGTTCTGATAAGATATGAAATTATAAAAATTGAATATACTGATAATACAAGAGAGAAATGAAAAGAAAGAGACAAAGAAAAAGGATGCTATAGGAATGTATTTTTATCCAAAGTGCTCTAGATGCAAGTATTTTCTGTAGAATTTTTGTAGCAAAAAATTCCAAGGAAGGATGGGAGACATTGCAGTTTTCTTTACCAAGGCATAGATAAAGTTGAATTAATTAATTTATAGAATTTGTAAAGAAAATTTATTAATTTTCATATGAAATATAATGAAAAATAACTGAGTTAAATTATGTTCAAGTACAAGATGTTAACTATTTGAGGAGCAATGGAAAGACCATTATAGATTACGTAATTTTTAAAAAAGTTCTTAGATCCTTATCAATAAATTTGAAATTAGTAGTTATTGCAATAGAGAAAGTAAGGATCCGACAACACTAACATTATATCAGCTCATGGGGTCACTTCCATCTCATGGAATTAGATTGGACAAAACTCCATAAGGTTAAGAGAAAACATTTTCATTAAAGTCTAAAGTGGACAAGGAAGCACTGGCCAATGATAGTTTCCAAGAGAGAAGGAGGGATTCATCATATTATTCAAGAGGAAGACAAAGAGGTTGTGGAGCTAGAGGTCATGAATGTGGAGGTAGAGGTCATGGATGTGTAAATTTAGATAAGAGGCATATAAAATGCCATTATTTTAAAATATATGGTCATTTTGTGAAGGAATGTAGAATCAAGCATAGTCAATTACAATATAAAAAATCAAAATTTGTTCTTGATGAAGGAAAGCATAGTCACCTAAAATATAAGAAGTCAAATCATATGACAAGCAATAAACACATATTTGCAAACATTGATGAAATAGAATGAATTCAAGTTAAATTTGTAGACGATAAGACAGTAGAAGTTAGTGGCAAAGGAATTTTTGCTGTACACACAAAGCAAGGTGAAGTAAAAAATATTCAAAGACACTTTATTGCTTTTTTTCTTAAAAAAAATATTTTGAGTGTAGGTTAGTTGATTGAAAAAAACTATAGATTATTGTTTGTAATAGATCTTGTTAATTTTTTTATAAAAATAACATGGAAAAAGTATTTGTAGAAACTCTAATGACAAAAAATAAAATGTTTCCAATGAAAATGCATAAACCAAGATTAAATGTTTTAAAAGTCACAATCGAAGACAATAATTGATTGTGGCATAGGAGCTATGATCATTTACATTTCAAATGTTTGAATTTATTATATACAAAGAAAACATTTTGAGGCTTGCTAATTATCGAAACAAAAGGATGACGTTTGTTATGGTTGTGTATTAAGGAAGAAACACAAGGATAAATTTTTAATTAGGAAAAATGTGGTGAACTTCACTACTATTGTAATTAGTTCATTTAGATATCTAGGGTGTTAGATAAACACCAAGTATTGGTAAGTGTTTTTATTTTTAACATCTATAGATGATTATTTTAGAAAGACATGGATCTTTTTCTTGAGAAAAATGAGTGAAGAATTTGGATGTTTTGTGATATTCAAAGTTTTGGATGAAAGGAAAAGTGGTTATTCAATTAAAATTTTGAGGAAGTTGATAGAGGAGGTGAGTTTAATTAAAAATAATTTAATGATTATTATGCTAACAATAGAATCCAAAGGAAACTTACAATAGCATATTGATGAAAACACAATGGAATTATTTAGTGGAATAGTCAAACCATTTCTGAAATGATAAGGTCCATATTAAAAAAATGAAAAGAGTTTTGGGTAGAATCGATAGCTACAACTATGTATATTATTAACTATAATCCTACATTAATTGTAAATAATTACATTGGAAGAGGCTTGGTTTTGTAGAATAGTTAGTGTGGGACACTTGAGATTTTTTGGTTCATTATGTTAGGTTGTGGAGCTAAAAGCTTCACTGATGCAAATGAGGAGGTTGTTGAGTGTCACAGTAACTGACGTTGGTCAGGTCAACTGACATCAGTCAGAGGTAGATCGAAAGCTATCGACATTAGTCAAGGATTGGCCAACATCAATCATATGCAGACTGACAACAACTGATGTCGGTCACCTATGTGTGTGCATGCATTTGCATGCAATTCCAAAAATAGACTTGTTTAATTGTAGGAGGTCCAAGTGTTTGCATGTAAAGACTAATTTAAGTCTTGAGTCTATGTTTCTAATTATTGTTTGCTTGGGATCTATTTAAGAGACCCATGGGGCTGTATTGTAATCAAGGACTAAAGGATTAGATCCTTCACTTGAAGGCAAGAACAACAATTGGGTTGGTTATCTCAAGGTATATAAGATCAATTGATCTTCAAGTGTGCAAGATCAAGGAGATCTACATGATAAGTAAGATCAATTAGATTTTCAAGTGTGCAAGATCAGGGAGATTTACTTGGTGGACTGGTAGTAGGAAACAACAACCATTGGGTTGATTGTCACTAACCTATGGAGGGAACAACTCAGTGTTGAGTTGGTTGTAATTGATTGAGAGAGAGAGAACTCTTCAGGGAGAATTACTAGATGCCCAAGAGGTGTGAGAAGAGTGTGATTTCTTCATTGTATTTCCTTCTAGAAGAGTGTTAATATAGATTGTATTGTTTCTCGTATCTCATATTCTGTGCTGTCTTTGAATTCTAGTTACATATTACTTCTAGTTTAATTCCATGTTAAGTTACTTATACAAAGGTAATCAAGTGTACTCTTTAGGAGTTGGATTCTGACAAGTGGTATCAGAACGAGGTTAGTGTTTGTTGAATATAGGCCACTCACAAGAGTTTCTGTTTGAGTGGGAGTAAAGCAATGGCAGAAGAAAGTAAGCTAAGAATGGAGAAATTTAATGGAAAGAATTATCAATTATGGAGGATGCAGATAGAGGATTATTTGTATCAAAAATATTTGTACTTACCATTGGGTGGGGTTTCAAGTAAGCCCACATGTATGCAAGATGAAGAATGGAAGGTTCTTGATAGAAAGGCTCTAGGAGCTATAAGGCTAACCTTGGCAGCTTCTATGTTTTCCAACTTATCTCAGGCAAGGACAATGGTAGAGTTAATGGAATCTTTGGAAAATTTATATGAAAAACCCTCAGCTTTGAATAAGGTGTTTCTTATGAAGCAATTATTTAATTTGCAAATGCTGGAAGGTGGATCAGTACATAGTCATCTTACTGATTTCCATGGTTTGGTAAACTAGTTAAATTCAGTCAAAATAGTTTTTGATGATGAAATTAAGGCTCTCTTAATCTTATGCTCTTTACCTAAAAGTTGGGATAGCTTAGTAATGGTAGTAAGTAATACTACATTTGCATTAAATATCTTGAAAGTTGATGATGTTGTTAGTGTAATCTTGAATGAAGAAATTCACAAGGAAAGCATAGGGGAATCATCAGGTAATGCTTTAAGTGTTGGAAGTAGGGGAAAGCAAAGAGAGAAGGTCAAGTAAGGGAAATCAAGGTCAAAGATAGGCAGAAGATCCAGATCCAGGTATGGCAGTATAATCTACTGGAATTGTGGAAAGAAAGGGCATGTAAAGAAAGATTGTTGGTTGGTATAAGATAAGCATGAAGGAAATGAAGAAGCAATAGATGTAGGTATTGTTGCACATGATGCTCTTGTATATTCCTTGGATAAATTAAAATACTGGGTTTTAGATTCTAGTGCCTCTTTCTATGCAACCCCAAATAGAGAATTTTTTCATGATTATGACCATGGAGACTTTGGAAAAGTTTGTTTAGGGGATGGTAAGCCTTGTCAAATTGTTGGCAAAGGGAAAGTGCAGCTGAAATTGGAGACGGACAACACATAGGTGTTGAAGGATGTCATGCATGTCCCAGTCTTAAAGAGGAGTCTAATTTCTACAAGAAAGTTGGGTGATGAGGGTTGTACAATAACTCTCACAGTAGAATCTTAGAAAGTTTCCAAGGGTGCACTTGTATTAGCAAGAGGTAAGAAAGTAGGTACACTTTATCTATCTACTTGTATTACTAATTCTCTTTCTGATTTATCTACTTCAGATGTAGATGCAAAGATGTGGCTCTGTAGGCTTAGTCACATGAGTGAGAAGAGAATGGATGTTCTTAAGTCAAAAGGTAAGAGTTCAGATTTGAAAAGCAGAGACCGAGATGTTTGTGAGCATTGTATTTTTGGGAAATAGGTGAAAGTGAGGTTTCTCACAACTAGATCAACAAAGAAGAAGCACAAGTTGGAGTTTGTTCACATAGGCATGTGGAGACCAGCTCAGGGAGCTTCTATTGGAGGATCACAGTATTATGTTTTTGATGCTACAAGAAAGGATTAGGTCTATTGCATAAGGAGGAAATCTGATGTTTTTGACATATTTAAGAACTAAAAAGCCTTGGTTTTCAAGGAGAAGGTGATGGATAGAGATCAACTCAAGAGGCTAAATAATTATGAGTAGGATAGTGTTGATTTGGACAAGGTTATGATCCAAAATGAGCTTGCAGGTAAAAATCATCACTCACAGGAAAACACACTTACCGACATCAGTCAGGGGAGAACCAACGTCGATCAGGTAGGAACCGATGTCAGTCTGGTAGAGACCAAAGTCAGTGATGTCAGGCAGGTGGACACCGACATTAGTCAGGGAACCGATGTCAGTGATCAGGTGGACACCAATGTCAGTTAGGGAATTGATGTTGGTAGTTAGGTCAGTCACATGGAACTAACATCAATCGGGTGTAGACTGAGAGATGACCGAGATCAGTCACAATTAGAATGAAAGTTGGATGGATAGTGAACTGTTAATGAGTCTCAAATGCCCATGTGGAGGTCTAAAAGGGTAAGTAAACCTCAATTTCATTATCCCCCTTATTTATACTACTTGTCACTCACTGATGGTGGAAAACCAAGAAGTTTTGAAGATGTAATACAGGTAGAATCTAGGAAACAGTGGGACCATGGCATGAATGAGAAAATTGATTCCTTGGAATAGAACCAACCATGGGATTTGGTAGAGTTACCAGTCAGAAATAAAGAACTCAAAGATGAATGGATTCATAGGTTAAAGAAAGGAGAGAATGGATAGGTGAGATAAAAGGCTAGGTTATATGGTCTTGAGTAAGCTCCAGGATAGTGGTATTTGAGGTTTGATAGGTGTATGACAAAGCATGGCTTTAGTCAATGTCAATGTGACCATTGTGTTTATTTTACTAGGTTGGATAATGATAGCTACATTATCCTATTACTGTATGTAGCGTATATGCTTTTTGTAGGGTCACACATGTAGGGAATTGCTGAGCTAAAGGTAAAAGTAGCTCAGACATGTGCTAGGAAGGATTTAGGAGGAGCAAAAAAAATCCTTGGCATGAGTATTTTTAGAGATAGGGAAAGTCACAGGTTGATTTTGTCTCTAGAGGATTATGTGAATAAGGTAGTGGAGAGGTTCAATTTGTAGGATGCAAAATCAATTAGCACACCTATGGTTGGACAGTTCAAGCTGAGCTATGAACAATGTCCTAAATCAAATAATGAGGTTGAGTAAATGGTATGTACTAGACCTGATATTACCCAAGTAGTGGGAGTTTTCAGCAAGTTTATGGCCAATCCAAGGAAGGAGCACTGGAAAGCAATTCAGTGGATTCTCAGATATCTGAGAGGGACCAGTAGTAGGTATATATGATATGCAGGGTCAAGCACTTCTTTACATGGGTATGTAGATTTAGATATGGCAGGTGACTTAGATGGCAGGAGAAGCACCATAGAATATGTGTTCACTATTGGTGGAACAATGTTTAGCTATATATCAGAGTTGTAGAAGTTTGTTGCAGTCACCAGGACTAGCAAGGATATGAACCCTGCAAGTATGTTAACAAAGCCGAGAATAAAGGAGAAGTTGAATCTTCATTCAACTTTTTTTGGTCTTCAAGACTGAACTTGAAGATGGGGTACAAGCCAGAAACAAATTAGAGGACATTGTTGTATAGGTATAGGTGCAGTTGTTTATCTCCAAGTGGGAGATTGTTAGGTTGTGGAGCTAAAAGCTTCACTGATGCAAATGAGGAGGTTGCTGAGTGTCACAATAACTGATGTCAATCAGGGCAATTGACATTGGTCAGAGGTAGAATAGAAGCTACCGACATCGGTCAAGGATTGGCTGATGTCGGTCATATGTAGATCGACAACAACCAACGTCGGTCACCTATGTGTGTGCATGCATTTGCATGCGTTTCTAGAATTAGACTTGTCTAATTTTAGGCGGTTTGAGTGTTTGCATATAAAGAATAATTTAAGTCTTGAGTCTGTGTTTCTAATTATTATTTTATTGGAATCTATTTAAGAGACCCATGGGGCTATATTGTAATCAAGGACTAAAGTCTAAGGACTAAAGGATTAGATCCTTCACTTGAAGGCAAGAACAACAATTGGGTTGGTTGTCTCAAGGTATGTAAGATCAATTGATCTGAAAGTGTGAAATATTAGGGAGATCTATATGGTAGGTAAGATCAGTTAGATCTATAAGTGTGTAAGATCAAGGAGATTTACTTGGTGGACTGGTAGTAGGCAACAACAACCATTGGGTTGATTGTCACTAACTTGTGGAGGGAACAACTCAGTGTTGAGTTGGTTGTAATTGAGTGAGAGAGAGAGAGAGAGAGAGAGAGAGAGAGAGAGAGAGAGAGAGAGAGAGAGAGAGAACTCTTGAGGGAGAATTATTGGATGCTCAAGAGGTGTGGGAAGAGTTTGATTTCTTTATTGTACTTCCTTCTGGAAGAGTGTTAATAAAAATTATATTATTTCTTGTATCTCATATTCTATGGTGTCTCTGAATTCTAGTTACATATTACTTCTAGTTTAATTCCATGTTTAGTTGCTTATACAAAGGTAATCAAGTGTACTCTTAAGGAGTAGGACCCTAACACATTAACATATGTGTATGTCCCAAAAATTAAGCTATAAACAATCTTGATGCTAAAAAGTGAAGAATTTATTTTTATTTGTTTTTTTGAAATGAGTAAAGCATATAAGTTTTGGAATCCCAAATCATAAAAAGTTATTTTATCACATGATGTGATATTTTATGGAGGAGTGTAGAAATAAGTGATCTAATAGGAAATACCAATAATTTTGGAACTAAAGTGATCCCAAGATGGATTTACTCCTCTCTTCATGATTCATAGTAGTAGCTAAAGACCTAGTGGTAGTAAATTATTAATGCCAAAAATATTTGTTTACAACCAATTTTCAAAAGGCCAAAACTATATGTGTTCAACTAATTTTTTCATATCTCATCATCTCATTTCATCATTTTTTGTCATAAATTCCCTATTTTCCACATAATTTTAATTAAAACTACCATATATTACTCAAAATGGGTGAAAAAATCTATTAATTTTAATGCAGTCATGCACATTACACCACACGCATCCCTACCCTACCATGGCTTCAATTATAGGGTGTCCATAAATATAAGAAAACATTATTAATATGTTGTATGACACACTTTTTAACTCATCATCGGCACTATAAATACTACCTATATTGTATTTTCCTTTTTTGAAAATGTCACAAACTTTCACATGTATCCAATCTTTTCATTGTTTTCCCTTTTCATCCTAGGATATCACATTGTAGGAATCTCAAACAAACTTAAATTTTACATCAAATGTTTCATTTTGATTATACTCCACTTCTCTCTTTTTCACATACCTTGACCTATACCCTAAATAACAACAACAAAAACAACAATAGTATGCACTATTAGCATGCTTCAAAGCCCTCACTATATTTAATAGCTTATTTCCTTTTCAAAACATCCCATCTCTCCTTTTCAATCCTTGTTTATTTAATTTGAAACCCTTAGAGTAGAATTCAAAGAATCACTTGAAAATATACAAAGTAAAGGTAATGTTAAGAACTAGTAACACAATCATATTAAAATGCAACACAAATCGATAGGTGATGCAAAAGCATCAACATCCTTATTGATGCCATTTTGTTCCTTGAGATTGCCCTATTCTAACTTTATTTCTTATATTAGTCTCATTAAATACTTGGTTTTTTTAAGACTTTTATTATGTTGTAGAGATTAGGGGTTATTCAAATACTAAAAATTTAACTTTGATAAGTTACCACATGATTTTATCAACATTATATGTCCTTAATATTATCTAATGATTTTTATCAAGCTTATTCCTATCTTACAATAATTTTAATAATAAAACCATATTTCTTCCCAACACTTTTATACAAAGCCTTAAACTATCATTAAGAACATTTTTTGTGTATATCTTCAAAACACTACTTTGAGACATTTTATCAAGATGGTTCACATGTACTTTTTGTATAGTTCAATATTTTTATTAAAAAAATTGAGGCATTTTGTGTCTTAGTTAATGTGCCTTTTTTAGTATTTCAAAATTTCCATACATTTCATTTAGACATTTTTCTAAATAGTTCAGTGATATATGACTTAAATCTAAATTCACCACTATGTTGGGATTGACAATACTATTCCAAATTTTTTGAGATATATATGGTAATTCACATCTAATCTAATGCTCTTTTTTCTCTAATTCTCAAAAAAATAATAAAAATGTTCAATATCATTGTCAAGAATTTCCTATGACTATTACATGCATGCTAAATTTAACCTTTATCTAGATCTGAAATAGTCAAATTTAAAATCTACTATTTTTTTTTAATGTCTCATAGACATAATGTTCTATTATCACTCCAAGATGACATTATAGGTTATGCATCTCATTCTTCACCTAAATTTTTTATTTATCTTCTATCTTTATCTCATCATTGGCTTTGGTCAATTATCATCATGTATTCTTAACATAGTTTTAATAAAAATTTATTTACGATGGACAAAACATTTAATATCTTCCATAAATTTATTTCACCTACAGATATTACAACCCCACCCTACACCACCTTTCATTTAATCCCATTGTAGGATACCCATTGACATGTGTGTGTGAATATGTGCACATGCATTGCCCCACAAATATCTATACTCATGATAAATGCTATAATGATTTTATTTTTATTCTTTCATTCACAAAATGAAAAAGTTTTCTATGTCTCCAATATTTTCAATTTTAACCTTTGATCCTATTTGAAAAGTCACACTAGGATTCCACATCAACCTTAAAAAATCCCTTGAATTTTTTACCTTTATTATATTTTATATTATCTTTTTCTCATACCCTAAACTATACATTTAACAACAATAATATAAATAAAAGTATGCACTCCTAACATGTCCCACACCTCCCATTTTCAATAAAACTAAATGGTGTATTTACTTTCAACAAAATTCCAAAGAAAAATTGGATAGATGATAGTATCCATCACTATCCTCATTGTCAACCTCTCCTTATCTAAGGTTACCATGATATTTCTATATATAACATATCCAATACATTATGATCAATGAAATAAGTTTCATATGGCCATAATTATTGTCATGTATTGATGAATGTTTACATAGGGCCTTCTTGTAACATAAATATGATCTATTTGCTTAGAGATCTATTGTTTTCATTGGTGACTTAGGCTAACTCTCTCAAATAAAGGATGTTCCAATGTATGGTGGAACATTATATGGTTCAACCATTTCACATAAATTTAAAATTATTGTTACATTTTGCATGATGTTCAATTGTAAAAGGCCTTGTTCTAAGTCAAGTTTTCTTTCTAAAATCTCTTATTCGATATTCGCAATGTTGAATCAAACATTAAATATTGAAACTTATTTATCTTTCAAAAATATCTCCTGGATATGTACCCATCCATCTTATGAATTAATGAAATATTAAACAAATTCCATTGAAAAAGTACCAGTCTTAAATATTACATAAGTCACAAGATAAAACATTGCAACAAATAAATAATTTATATTGATAATAATTAGCATTAAGGATTAAATTTTACAATGATCTCAATTGTGTGGTATTTTCAAGATTTTCAAATTTCATCTACTTTTTCTTTCCAAAAAATATAAATAATACAAGATCATATGTGCATCCACTTCCCCCCCCCCCCCCGCCCCCCCCCAAAAAAAATAAAATAAAATGGTAATCTACCTTCCATGGTGTATTGATTTTTCCTTCAATTTAACTCCACTTCTTTTCACTATATTGGTGTTTTTATTTGTTGATGCCTAAATGTGTACCACAGGTGCCCAAAGTGTTTAAGAAACATTTCTATTTTTTGGACTCCTAGGAATTCAATGCATGAGTTTCAGGGTGTGATAATTCTATTATCTTTGATGGAACAGAGGAAGAACAAGTGACTATTTTACAATATTTATAATATTTGGTGGTTGGGAGCCACCATGGCCAAATAGTACCTATATGAAAACTATGAAGTATCTACGCTAAGAACAGTGAATTATGATCAATAACTAACTAAAGAATAATATAAGAAGTGTATTTACAATGAAAGTTAAACTAAAGTAACCCAGTTAAAAAAGGAGCAAATGAAAGGTTATGGTAGAAAAAAGATGATGTTGATCTTTATTCCAAACGTCATGACAAAGTTCAAATATCATCTAGGCATGCACTTAACCAATGTGTAACATGATGTACCATAAGCTCAAATTCTATTACACATCAGGAAAACTTCTAATGAAGGTTGAAATAATGCAAATAAGAATCATGTTAAATCTAAATATTTACCTTGTAGCCAAACAAAATTAGCCCAAATGTAAGAAGAGTAAAAAACAAAATGAACTAAGGACTTTCAATCAACCTAGTATTGGCACAAGTTAACAAATCTATAATTAAAGGTGCACACCAAGAATTCACAAGAACTATTCAAATATGAAAGTCAGAACAAACAAGTGAAAGAGAAGCCATGATAATAATGAACACAAGAAAATATTGAACAACTTTTACAAAATTCCTTGCTTATATTAATTTCTCCAAGTTGACAAAGTAATTTGGATTAAAAAATACCTCCCCTATTATAATTGACAATGCTCCTTTTAAGATGAAAGGAATCATGTTAGTCAATCCTAACCGATTAAAAAAGTATAGGTGTAGGGACAACTGTCCTTACCACAAATTTTCTAAAAATACATTAGCCTTTCCTAATGGACTGATATATAGGTAGTGTGTTTTACAAACAACACATGCCTTTAAAAATAGAATATCCCACTTTCAAATGGATAATATTTAGTTATAGGAAGAATATTCCCAAATCTCTTAACCTTTGGGACCCCTACGTTTCTACAAGATATTCATTATTTTTTGATGTTTTTGGCCCGGAGTAATCCCATTCTCTACTTCTAAGGTCAAAATAGAATTTTATGTTCCCTTAAGAGACACTCCTCTAAGATGTCATGGCATATTACACTATTTATTGGTGGACCTAGGATCAAATTATATTTAGATAGATGATAGTTCAAGCTCTCCTTTGCATTACCAAGTCTATAAGGTCTCCGATTTGGCACATTGCATCCATGTGGCTCCAATGTGGCATATTCATGGCATGCTTGTGGCATCCTGCTCATCCTGATATAAAATATAACCATTGCCTTTGAAAAACTAGCTTTGATCTCTCACTGTCTAATCCATTTGAAAGAATCAACATTGGTTCATATATCTTTAGACAATTTGGATTCAATTAGCTATCTTAAAATTGATGTTTGCATGCCCATCGTTTGATGTCCACATGAACATCCTTGATGGGCACATACCCATCAATTTTAAGCACATCCCTAAGACTATTTTCTATCTTAAATTTAATGTATGCATGACCATCATTTAATGTTTGCATGAACATATTTTACAAGCACACGACCATCAATTTTAAGAACATTCTTAAGACTATCTATTATCTTAAATTTGACATTTACATGACCATCATTTGACATTCGCATGAACTTCTTTGATGGGTATGTGACCATCAATTTTAAGCAATCCCTATGAATATTTTATATCTTAAATATGATGTCCATGTGACCATCATTTGACGTCTACGTGAACGTCTTTGATGGGTGTATGACCATTAATTTTAAACACATCCTCATGAATGTTTGCTAGGCCTGCCACCTATCATTTTCAATTTCATTCTTCTTCCTATGTATGCCACTTGGTGGTTTCACATTTACTTGACCTTTGTTGAAATCAAATGATATTTCACTGATTCTAAAACATAAGCAACAAGTGTTAGGAACATTGGAAGGGGGTGAAGCCATGATCATCCTAAAATCATGTCCATTTATCCAAGCAAGATCAATTCCTATAGATAATAAGAAATATTGAAGTTAGAGCATGAGAATAATAAGAACATAAGCTAAACTCCTAGATTAATGTTCTCATTTGCATTGATAAACAAGGCTTCAATCCAAGGTCTTAAGCTAAGTTTAAAAACATATTAAAATGACCATGGCACAAAAGAGTCTGATGAAAACAATGTCTCATAGAAATTAACTTGGGCAAATGGTTTTGGGATGAAAAAATTCCAAAGGTTCATTTTAGAAAATCCCAAAGGGTATGTGCCTTTTGGTCTCCGTTTTGGAAAAAATTCATTGGCAAGATTGTTGTAGAGAATTATTTCAGGTTTTTTATGTCAGACAAAATGTTTGACAATAAAATTCCAAAGGGTCATTTTAGAAAAGATCAAAGGGGTATGTCTAGAAGATAAAGTGCCCTTCACAAAAATACCGAAGCGTAATTTCCAATATCCAAAGGGCACTTTCAAAAATTTGAAGGGCATTTTAAAAATAGGTGAAGGGTATGCTTCAACAAAATTGTTGTGGGGAAATTGGTGAAGGACAAACTTTCAAGGAAATTATCCCAGATAAAATGTCCAACATATTTCCCCCAATGACCAAATTTTGTCAAACAAAATTCTCAAAGGGAGAATTCTTGTGGAATAAAATTTTTTAAGGGTAATTTCTTGCAAAACAAAATGTTTTGAAAAAAAAAATTACAAGAAAATTGGCTAAGGGCATTCTTTCAGGGAAATTATCTCAGATAAAATGTTTGACAAATTTCCTTCGAAGACCAAATTTTATCAGACAAAATGTCTGAAGGGAAAATTATTATGGAACAAAAGTTTCGAAGGGAAATTTCTTATAAAACAAAATTTTCAAAGGATAAATCAAATAAAAAATGAAAGGGTCATTTCAAAGAGTTTGAAGGGCAAAAAATGTAAAGTCTAAGATAATTTACTAAACCAAAATTCTTGAAAGATAAGATAGGACTAAGATTTAGGATAAAAAAGTTAAACTAAGTCCATAACTAATTAAAAATGTTTCCATGTAAAATT
>JARHVA010011719.1:0-31695 GCA_037957365.1 Torreya grandis | reverse complement strand
TAACATCACACTTATCAATAATAATCAAGTCACGTATCCCAATACCAAAACATATGCAAGCTCAACATCAATGTCAAATCAACTATTTCTAATCAACCATTTGCAATAAATATACCAATCTATTCCAAAATACATAACATAATATGCATGAATCCAAAATCAAATCAACACACACACACACACGGGCGCGTGCACGCGCGCATGTGTGCACGCATACACACACACAATGAATTTTCAAAAACATAAACATCATATAAAATACAATCAATCATGAATGGGCATCATAACCTCACTCTTAGTCTCACTCTCCCCACTAATACTAGTCTCATAATTCACCCTAGTACTCAATGGCCCCACACCTCCTTAAGCTCTTGAATGCCTCTTAAGATGACTCTCTTACTCCAGTAGCTAACTATTATCCTCACACAAGTCAACATATTGCCTCTAAAGGTCTATGTACTGATCCATGATCTTCATGCTAATAAAACCATAATTAGGTGGAGCCATCCTATGCCTATATAGCTCAACCCTCAACTCATTTATCTCTCTCACTGCTGTAACATATGTAGTTATCACTATACTAGCCCTATCAAATAGATGATCATGAATATTGATCATAGCCATCATTTTCTCTATCAATCCCTCCTTCATCATGTCATTAAAAATGTGCCATGTGATCTCTTAGAGTGTAGACTCAATGATGGTCTCCCAATATTCATCATATCCACTTCCCATCCCAACATGTGCCTCATCCTGAGCACCTCCCACTCTGCCTACACACAAAGTATAACACTATGTTAGATATACACTTTAAAAACAAACAAAAAGCATAAATTTGTACATAATTCAAATGAAATTGATTCTTACCTCCCATCATCTAGGTCGGTTGTGGATCCTCATACTCTAGAGCATCCCCTCTATTAATAAGGTACAATGGATCCCATAGATGCCTCATCCACCATCTATTATATGCATCAGTACATCTAACATCATCTACATTAGGAATGTCTATAGCCACCCATGTATCCAAAGGTAATGGTGTTATCTTGACCTCCATGGGCCTGACATGAGCTCTTACCCTCACTAGTACTTGTGTACTCACCCAAACTCATATTTTAGGGGCACATCTTTTGGTACCCCAAATTGTCTAGTCATGTGCTCATACTAAAATCACTCATACACTCCAACCCAGTGGTCATGTATCCAATAATTGACCCTTATATAATATAACTACACTCCATCCTTGATCAACCCAAGAAATCTTTTGTAAGGCCTCTATATAATGTTATCAACCACCAGTTTATCTAAAAATTACCTATAATGATCCATCCTAGGAGAGAAGATAGCTTATCTACTCATCCAACACTCTCTAAATGATTGTAAAGGTTCCCACCTCTCCCTCAATAATCCTATTAGCCACACAATAGCTATGTTTTCATAATCCTAATAATGCAATAATGTTTTTGAACTCAATCTACCACTAAATGCCTTTTATGTAAACGTATAAAGATATTTATATAGGTATGTAAGCATATTCCTACCCCACAATAATGTAGTACCATATATCTCCACACTGCACACAATCCTATGCATCATATATGTAATCCACACTCCACTCCCATCTAAAGCAATAAATGAGGCCAACAACATGACCAACCACTTCCATAGGCATGGAAAACTATATTTTACTATAACTGATAGTAGCACATCCCTATCACTACCTCTCTAATTTATACCTAAGGGCATAGTAGAAAAATACAAGGATGCATGATCAATAACATTAGCACCCATGTCATATTGCAACATCACACACCATCCACTAACTAGCAAATACAAAATGCGATACACATCCTCCAGAGTCATAGTAATCTCCCCTATAGGAAGTTAAAAAGTAGATATATCTACATTTCACCTCTCACATAAGTTGGTAGTTAGATATATATCCCACTACACTATGCCTAGGTCATACACATAACCTAACCTTTCCTTATCCATGACAACTCTTTCATCAGCAGACAATGGTAACAACCTCAATGTATCCATCACTTGGCCCCTATGGAACTTTCTCATCCATACCTCACCTTAAAAAACACTATAATCACAATATATATCAATCAATAATTCTAAATCAAAATCTAAAATAAAACAATAGTCAACAACAAAGCAACATCACTAAAAAATTGAGCCTTTAGGACAACAGTGCTAGGTACAGGACAAGATCATTGCAACCTAGATAGTAGTGTTGAAACCTAGATAATAGTGCTAGATGTAGGATAGGAGTGCTATAACTAGTGAAATTTTTCTTAGGACACTTTAAATATCTCAAAACATTAAAAATAAGCTTTAGAATAGACAAAAATCAAATTTTTTAGCTACTTACCAGGGTAACATCACCACCAGCCTGAACTTGGGCTGCCAACTACTCAAACCAAGTCATAGTAGGTGCTCATCTCCTTGACATATCTCCTACTCCAGAGCTCCAATTCTCAACTTAGTGAATACACAAGTGAATCAAGAATCAATCCAATTTCCTATATTACCCAGCTTTCTCAATCAAAGTAAAATACCATTTTGCCTATAACTTAAACCCTGTAACTCCATTTTTTAAACTATTTATTTTAATGGAATAATGCCAATGATAATTTCAACATCATGCAATACTTATTCTCTTACTATATCATTTTCCTAATACATCATGTACATCTCTATATTTATATTACACCCAAACATACACCTTGATCATCACCAATCAAAAACATGTTCCAATTTCAATAACTCAGTCTAATCAATCAAACAACTTCTCAATCAATTAAAACTATATCAAACTTGTTTCTATAATTACTCCACTAGTCATCACTTTTGGATCAAACTCCTCTATCACAAATTTTCTCCCTCTCCCCATAATGGGGGCATCATTCCTAATATTCTTATCCCTACACTTACCCAACATACCCATCCACTCTCATAGGTGGATACACCATGGTTCATACACATCCAATAGTCATATTATCAGATTTAGCTAAGATTGATTAAAATATATAGTGATTCAAATTACATGGCTCACTCAGTATTACTCAAGACATATAGGAGGATATAACTTTAGCTTATAGATACATAGACTATTTAGATATAGTGGTTCAGATCATGTGGATCCATAGTGATTTTAGATTATAGGTACATAGACTATTTAGATACAATGGTTTTGATTATATGGATTCATAGTAACTTTGAGATATATTCAAACTTAGATACCAAATTTGGGGGCTTGTACATTACTACATGTCTCATACATACAACTTCAAATAACATGACAGTTATAGGACCAGATAGCAGACTATAGGCATAGTGTAGAGAATAGTGTTTTGATCTCTAATTTTGCACATGGGGCATGTCATGATAGGTCATATCACATGTGGTTATATATATTTTTAGATTATACATATGTATCACTCACATACCAGATTTAGGGGCATGACATAGATGTTCATGTTCTTCATCATCCAAGATTATATAGATGGAATGGAAAGGCATGCCATTCTCTTCTTACACATTGACCAGAGTTTCAAATTACACCTAGGTGTACCTAGGTTATCACCAAATTAGACCATATGGCCATTTATAATGGTTGGTCCATTACATTACCTAGACCCACACTACACGAGTTTGTGCAGGATAGAGGATAGACATTAGTTTTGGGCCTCCAAGAATTTCTTAGTTACAATTTAGATATTTAGAGTGGGGGCATGACAAATTTTACTCTTCACAATATATAGATTTTATACACACATTCTATATTATATGAGTTTATGTGGGATAGAGGACAGACATTGGTTTTTGGCCTTTGAGCATTCCTCATCTTTAGTCAGATTCAAAACAGGGAGCAAGCATTTCCCTTCTTCTCCATGTTACATGGATTCCACTTCCAAATTCAGTATAGGGGCATCCATTTTTAGGGATTCTTTCTTTCTTTAGGCACTATTTATCTCTCCATCCACTTCCCTAGCCAGGAAGTGAGTTAGACCCTTTACAACACATTTATCTACACATAGGTAAGTTCAGGGACACATTTTGTTTTCTTTATTTTAATCTATTACTTCATTTCATTTCATTTATAGAATAAAAGGTAGGAAAATATATACACCCTAAATTAGTCAAGAAACCACACATATCATGTCTTTTCATAGTCCTTTCATAAGAGAATCTAACTAGAGAATATGAGCCTTGTTCACATTTAGCCATGTCTTTTATTTTACTTATTATGGTCTTGTTTCATGCTTGAGTCACCTTTCTACTTATTATCAATCATCCATAGCCTTCAAGATGATCATTCCAGCTTAGCCAGACTCTATTTTCCATGATATTTCTATCCCCTTAGGTCTTAAGCCTATAGGGTAAGAGTGTTAGGGTTTGATTATAACACTGGACCCTAGGGTGTCCCATTTCTATCACTCATGTCCAACTACATTTTGAGTCCCAATGGTCAGTTTGTCTCACTTAAGAAGTCTTAAACCTTTCTTAACTTCATCCTTAAGTTTTATTTTTCTTTCTAATGTTGGTCAACTATGAATAAAGCTCCCAAATTCAAAAAAAAGAGTCTCCTATATAAATTACTACACAAGGCATTCTATATCTAATACTTACTACTTTGACACAATAAATAATTAAAAAATGATCAATATTATAAATTAGTATTCTGCATCACACATATATTTACATGTTTGATCAAGGAAAGGCCTAGAAAAAAAATCATTCTTTCATCTACCATGTGTGTTGATTATGCACGTTCCCTAAGAGAAAAC
This sequence comes from Torreya grandis, assembly GCA_037957365.1. Classification (NCBI taxonomy): domain Eukaryota; kingdom Viridiplantae; phylum Streptophyta; class Pinopsida; order Cupressales; family Taxaceae; genus Torreya; species Torreya grandis. Next base: position 26,896 of record JARHVA010011719.1, on the reverse strand, counting down.
TACATTTGATTTGAGACCCTAGCTTAAGGGCTAATGTAGCCAGTAATCAAGATAATAGGGTTTCTAGATCGTGTGATCATACTTCCCCTAACCTAATTTTTCCCCTTTTAATTTTGATGTATTTTTTTGTTTTATGTGTGTAGATGAACCCAAGGTTTTTAATAGTGAAATATCTCTACAAATATTTCAAACATTCAAGATCCAAATTTTCATAGGTAGGATCATACAAGGATAGTGAATAAAACCCAAAAAACTCAGATCTTTGTGACTAGTTTAGACAATAATAGTAGGACCTAGACTATAGTGTTGGATCTCAAAGTTTCCTATTTTTTGTGCTCCTATCATTTCACCAAATGAATGATAGATTCATATTCTTGACATCTTCTAAGTCCTATGCAATAGTTTTTAGGCCTTGAAATAGTCATCTTAGTCTATTTTTGTATATAAGTTACTTTTCTTCCCTATGTAATTAATTTGATCAAATTTTTTATTTTACCATGTTAAATTAGATTTCTCCCCTTATTCTAGACCCTTTATTGTTTCAGACTAGACACTAGTTACCCAAAAATAATAAAATAATAATGCATAAAAAAGGTCCTTATTAGGGCCCAAATAGTTAGAAAGGGCTAGTTTTTGGTCTTTTGGTGGATTAGGGTTAAGATATATGCCATTTTTCTCATTAATTTGAGCCTCTCTCTTCACTCCTACATGTTTGCTCTGATCTTCTCACTTGATCATCACAATCAAAGGTTGGCTACCTTTTTCAATCTCTCTTAGTTCTTGCTTGGCACATTTAGCTTTCATTGTGACAAAGGATGCCCTACTATTCTACAGGTTATATTGGTGATTCATATTTCTCTCTATAGTGTTCCTAAAGCTTGTGAGTTTCTCCTTTATCCCTCAAGGATCCATTTCACTTGTTCTTGTGCTCCTCACATTGGATCTCTCATAGATTGGAAGCTTTTACTTCACCTCTTCCATGGATTTTGGCTCTTGGTCTAGACTCAACTCACACATAGCCTAATCCTCTTCCTCTATTGCTTCCTAGATTGGATAATTGATTGGTAGAATGTTTGCACACTCTTTTTGAGTTTGATATGAGGGAAATTTTCTATTTAGAGTGAAAATCTTGTTTGTTTATAATAATATATATGTTAGGGTTTGATTTGTTTTAGTGATTTTGATTGTTTATGGCATTATCTAAGATAATTTTTAAATTTTCTTGAATTTATATGTGGTCAAGAATATATTCATTTCATTAAATATCTACCACTATATGTTATTATTGCATTCAAAATGTTTCTCATTACATAATAGGATCCTACATGCTCAAAACAAAGTATACAAGTTGCATAAATAATCCACTATATTGTTAAACTAGAAAATTACATTATTAGAAAATAATAGTGTTGAAAGTAAAGATTTGGTTCAAACTTATATTAGTCATGCTCTTGCACCCTTGCTTGAAAACATATTTACTTATCAAAAAATCTTTCATTTGGCCTGAAAGTGCCTTTGCTTCTATGTTTACACATTGCTTGTTATCTCTCTTTATTTAGCATTGTTATTTCAATAATTTATATGAAAATAGTTTTATAGTCTTAGCTACTTGTTTTACTTTGGTTAGATCCACTAGAGATACATGTGTCCTTTGTGCACTTGATAATTTTTTCCCTAACTTAGTTTACAAGTTTATATATAGCTTAGTTTAAGCCAGCAAACTGGATAGCCACTATAGATCTCTTATAGCCTATGGAAGCCTTGAGCCTTCTATCCTGCTAGTTGTTTGTTTAAGTACCCTAGTTATTTGTTTAAGTACCCTATGTATCCCCCTGCCAAACACTAGTGGTGTCATTTAGATTTTTGGAGTTATAGATACATTAGAAAAATGGTGATAGGAAACCCAAAAAAACCAAGTTGGTCATGTCTCAATACAAAAAATATTTTGTATAGGACATTTGAATTAGTATTTGGATGGCAAAATCGATTCAAGTGTCCATAACATGATTCAAATGTCCATGTAGCTAAAATAATACTTATAGAATATGATGACTATTTCCTAAACATCAAACACCATATTCCCACACTTATACATATTAGATCAATTTGTGAATCATTTCATAAGCTAAGTATTATTTCTTCTTTGTGATTTTAAAATCAAAATATTATTTATCATTGTAATTTATATATTTAGTATTTTCATAATTCAACACTAAAAAAATATATTATAAACTGAATTATTTAATTGGACTAATTTTAGGAATAGGTTATCTCACTCTTGAAAAATGTATTCCTCCAAACCTTAATTTCTAAAAAGGGTTAAACATTTAGTGAACCTAGCCTCTATGTATCACCATGAAAATCATTGATTACCTTAGGATTTTTATAATTTTTTTGATCTATATATTATTTTAATTTATTTCAAAAATTAGATTGCTTTCTAAATTAAATTAATACTTTAACATAATGGATTGTTCCATAGAATTTATGTGTCTCTATTATCCAGTTCTCACTATAGTATTTAAAACATTTCAAATGGATAAAATGGAGCCTCTTCCTCTTCCTAACCCTTAGGATGGTGGCATTTAATTTCCATCTAACCAGGTTTATGTGATTACTTCATCACAACATAAGGTGGCCCTTCCTAAACCCCTCCACTACCCACATCTCCTATTGATGGTAGGCATATTATTAGGCAATCTAAGGTACCTAGGGTTTGTGTTGGTCAAGCCTTTTTAGATCAACTCATAATCACTAAAGAAGAATCCAAAATCAAAATTAATTTTGAGCTCAAAGCTCACATCACTAAAAAATCAACTTTCATATATACAAAATTCAAATTATACTAGTATGCATACATTTGTATCTTCTAGCAATGTTGTGTCCAACAAGGGATCATTTCAAAATAAAGAGTTCAAAGATAATATATTTAAAATAATTGATTTACTATTTAAAATAATTTATTTACATAATATGAAAAATGTTAATAGAAGTCAAAGTGAGATTATAAGGGTACTACTTTGGCATAACTTCATTGTGCCCCAACACACCCCATTTGGTATTTTTCAAATAAGGACCCAATTTTTTTACTAAGAATATTTCTTGAAAAGGCAAACTCTAAAAACATGTTCCATGAATGAAAGAACCTTATAACCCAAGTATTATGCATCTTAAATTCTAAGGTTAAATGGTTATCTTGAGTACTATATGATTTTATTACAAGTTAAGGTTCAACCATTATTATATTCCTTATGAAAACATTTGACTTTCAAAATGAACCCTTTTTATTTAAACAACTAACGAGACTAAAAATGTTATGTTCTAGTTTATTCTTACTTATTTTTTCTCATATGCAGGCCATTTTTCAATTTAGTTTGTTTCATTTCATCTCCAAAATATCTTTGAGCTCACCTGATCATGCCAAGTGGCATCATCCCACTCATTTACAACCCTCAATGATTAACCAAGCTATTATTTTATTTGGATCACCAAAATTATGATAATTGTCACCATCCCACCCTTTTGCATCTATCAAGTACTTAAGAAAATTATAAAATATTCTAATTCCCTAAGTCATTGATATCATGCCAAGTTTCATTATCCCACTAACCTAGAGGTCAAATGGAAAAAGTGCATGTCAATAAGTCATCTAGGCAAGCAGAGTAGTAAGAGCCATCCACATGGCATCATCTATCTCATATTGGATGATGAGTATTTTCATATTTCATGAAGTCTAAATGATTATCTAGGGTAGTGAGATTTTTCCACATGCCATTATCATGCTAACCCATAGATGATGTTAGCAAACTTATAATATATGATCATTTAGGAAAGTAGAGCAGTGAGAGCCATATATGTGACATTATCCCAAGCACCCATAGTCTTACATAAATAAGGTACAAAGGCAAAGTTTAAATTATATATATATAGTAGTAATATTTCTCCATGTGTCAAAATCCTACTAACTCACATTATGCATAACATTTAATAAATATTTTTATATTTTGGATAAGTATATCCTTGAGATATCAATAAGTGTCATCATCATAGAAACCTATGGCCAATTTAAATAAATTACAAAGGGATAAGGTTAAATCATCAACAGATAAGTGATACATAACCATGTGTTTCCCTAATAAATAACCAAGTATTAACACATGAAATATAACTCTAAGAATATGAAAAATAGGACATCTTCCATATTAAGATGACAAGGCACTTGGGAGTAGTGAAATGAAGCCACATGGTAATATGACCTACTAAAATTGGAAATACAAAATCAAAATTCAAATAAGAAAAAATAGATGAGAAATGGGGATAAATCTATTATGTTCATTAATTTACATGAATTTTTAACTTAGTTTAATCAATTCATAGAGTGAATGAATATAAAATAATATACTTAGTTTCAAAGTAAGATTTAATCACTTTGACTTCTAGTTACCTTGTTCACATTATGAATTCAAGGTTCACAGTGACTTCAAGATTTTAGAACACATAATTTTAATGGCTTCCTAATCTCACACTCATCCTACCTTAACATATTTAATTCCTGGCATGATTGAATATATAGACACAATGTTTGATTGAGTGTCACTATAGTACAAGTTCAAACACTATTCATCTATATGGGATGGAGTAGAATCTTTAGAAACATACAGGGTAGAGGATAAATTGTACCTCTTCATATAGAGATATAAATATGACCTTTTGGCTATCAAGTTATTAGGTATAAACAATGTTTTAGTGAAACTAAAGTTAATGCCTTGCATTGCCTTTTCTTAGATTGATTTTTAAATGGTAAAATTAATGAGAAAATTACTCAATATAGGCTCAATACTACCCTGGTAGCCTACATTGGTAGAAATTCCTTTGATATGTATTATAAGGTTCCTACTCTTGAAATCACCTATGTCTAGGCTATGGTTAGTTCATGGCTCTTTGCAAATTTGATCCCCAATAAATTAAAGTAGTGTGCTGAGAACCCAAACAAATTTTTAATTAGAGGCTCAGTTTATTTTGTCCCCATATCATCTTTCAAACCAAGTATAAGAATCACCATGGATATATTGAACTAACTATATGCTTTCCCTAAAATCTCTTGTGTCCATGAGATTTGGGTCCTATTGCTAGACATCATTTTAAGTTTAAACAAAATAATTTCCCTTGATAAAATTATCAGTTTCAATTTAATGTATCACATAAATAACCTAGGCAATTTACTTGATAGTAATGTATACATGATGTATCAGTTTCAATTTAATGTATACATGATGTTGTACATGGTGGATTCTATAACTTCCCTAGTGCATTCATCCTTTGCAAAACATTGGGAACCATCCAAAGAATATCCTAGAAATGTGATATGTGACGAATTCAACATTCTTCATGTGCACAAATTTAGAAATTAAATTAAGAGACTAATAGAGACATTCTACCCTATGGTATATGGGGATATCTATGGTTAGAACATTTTTAGGTTATCAAGCCACATCAATATAAATATTGGTAAAATGGGGTACTATTGGTACTACCCATAGTGCATTTTAATTAGTATAGAAGGCACCACATCACAGCCTCTATATTTTCCACTTATTATTCTAGACACAGAGGTAGAAAAATAAATTGATGCACAATTGGATGATAGTGTAGATGTTCAGTTGAGGGGTGATAAACAAGGATATCTACACTTAACCACTCTTCGCATTATTTTCATACAATACACAAAATGGGAGCACCTCAATTCTATGGGAAAATTATAATTCACTATGGTTTGAAGAAGGAACCTTTTAGGTATGGAGATCTTAGGAATAATGTTAAAGAACACTTGAATAAATATGAGAAAAAGTTAAAATTTCTTATGGACATGAATCATACATCCATGATTTTATATACATGAATTCTAAAGATGATCGTGATGTTGTTATTAAAATTCATAGTGTTGGCATGTCTATGATAGTATCCTAAATAATCTAATATGATCTTAAAATCACATAGGAGGATGAAAAAAGGATAGATAGAGATCAATGGACCTCTACACCAATTCATGGGTCTCCTTCTCAGATAGAAGCATAAAATGAAATTGATAAAGATGCATAAACATGTCCATATGGGGAGGTAAATGTTCAATATAGATTTGATACTTCCCAAGTTTTTTGCACATCTTTAAATATTCCTAATCCTATTATATCTAAATCTAAGCCAGATATATCTATAGGTCTTGTTAGAGCTATAGGGCCACTCTCTTTTACACCCCTATCTCCATTAACCATTGTTCAATAGGTAAGCCTCCCTTTTTATTATCATAAGTTCTTGTTTCCCCTCTATCACCAACTATTGTAATATCACAACTAATACATCCATCCATGGGGATACCATCCATAATGACTCCACCATTAGCCACTACCATTCCTAGTTCACCTCCACCTTCCTCACTTGTAGCCCTTACATCCTCCATTCCACCCAATACAAGGTTAAATTTAAGTTACACTAAGCCCTAATTAGAAACATAAAAAATAAATTCCAAGACTCTTCCTCAACCTCCCAAAGTTATGCAACAAGAATAAAGGCTTATTTGTCAAAAGGAGTGCTCTATATGGGGAGTTATAGGAGGAAAAGGAGGGATCATAAGAGGGAAAGTAAGAATGAGAGTTTATTAAAGTGTATGATAGTAAAAATTATGATAAATTGAATATAGAAGAAGAGTGGTTATTTAAATAATACACATAATCTCAAGTAATAACAACATTTGAAAAAACCAATGAGTATGAAGAGGAAAAAATTAAATCTAGAACAATTGAAATGGTAGGGGAGTCTGAAGAGATTGAATAAGGAAAGGATGACTCAGTTATAATAGATATATTATTAGATAAATAAGGAGATATTAAAGATGATGCAAAGTCCAAATGATAATCCCAAATTTAAGGATCATTATCAACTACACCTCTTAGCTCTCCATATTAGGCTATAGAGTTAATAACTGTAGCGAAAAATGTCCATGCTACTTCCCCCTAGAATATGAGTGCACAGGTCCTTGATTATTTTGTGACTTATTCAATTTCCACTACTATAATTAATACAATAGAGACCACCCATTCTTTAAGTGCATTAAATAATTCCCAAGTATCCATAATTCTAATTTTGCCTACCTTAGCCCAATGTCTGGTGATTTGGGGTTTTCCTCCTATTAATTAGCCTACTAAGGATTCCCCTACATTTTCATTAATATTGGGGTTGCCTACATATCATTCAAAAATTATATGTAAAATTTTCTTAGTACCCCTATGACTTAGTAATTTTTTAGTCAGACTGACTCTCAGCCCACTGAGCCAATAAAATAGATACATTTTGAAAATTGGGTGACTACTTATATTTTTTATACATAGGATACACCTCTTAGGCTAACCACATAATTAGTTATGCCAATTGACTAATTTACCCAGACATACTCCTCCATACTTTTAGTGCATTAGGCAAAGATCAAGACTAAGTATATTATAGACACACAAGCCCAAAGGAAGGTCACTGAATAGATAAAGTCCATTCCTTCCTTTCCAAAATTTCTTACACCATATTTTGCTACCCATCCTAATATAATTTAATGTGTCCTCCTAGATAATCTCATTCTTCCACCTCTACATCCATGTAGAAAACAAAACCATAAGCTATAGTGAATATCCCCTCATGGACTCAAAAGTTGCAATAAGAGGAGACATGTAGATAAAATATAATAATCATTAAGAATCTAATAGTAAGATTCCATTTTGATAGAAAAATGAATACATTGAGAAAGGTTAAAAAAAAATTGTGTTTACAGAGGGCAAAAGTGTTGAGCTATAGTAGAGAGACGAAATATTATCTTTGACCATAAAGAGAAAAGTACACCCCACAAACCCAAATGAATATAGGGAGGATATTTATAGATTTTTGGATGCAATTGGAGGGGTGATAAAACAAATTTTTAGGAGATATGACCATTCTAGGCAAAGGTCATAATAAGAAAACATCATTCAAGCTTGTAAGGGAATTATAGATAATGTGCAAAGTGCAGTGAAGAAGTTGTATGACATTATTAATTTAATAAATTCTATAAAGGATGAATCTTGACCTAAATGGGGAGATGTATCCCAGTTGTATAATAAAATGAAATATGTGGAAGGCATTCTTAATTTTTTTGGTCAAATTACAAGGAATAGATCTTGTTCTCATCTAAATTTAATAATGGTGATATAAGTTGCATGGGCACAAAGTCATGTGGCCGCCAATAGAGATAGCTTACTTGATTGGCATTGAGAGATGCAAAATTTAGTAAAATAATTTATCATTCAAGAAGTAAAACCTATCTCTATTTTGAAATACATAAAAGTTACATGTGTCAATACTCCTCTCGAGCAGTTGGTTATTGAACTCATTTTTGAAGGTTTTCTCAAAGCTACAGCTAACAGTATTCAATATGAAATTGAGGGGACAATCTATGAGATTAATGAAGAGATCATACAACTAATATATTTTTCTAAGGGAAGGGTCACAATAAAATACACCCTATATGTGGAAGTCAAGGCTTCAATGGTTTTTTATAATAAATTGATATATAATATATCATAGTTATTCAAGAGATCTCTTCTTTATTTCAAGACTATAAATATTGATTTTAAAACTTGTCATGCCTTATACTTACAAATACAGGCTACCAAGAAATTGAATACTATTACAACAAAATTGTTATCACCTCTACAAGTCACTCAACCTTAGGCTCCAAAGTGCACATCATTTCAAACTGAAATTGAAATCGCCTATCTTCCACTCCCCACTTTTACTATAGTAATAGAAATGACTACTTCAATCAATTATGTGGCCACCTCAACACATGCAACACCTCTAATTACAATCACAATACCACTATTACAATTTTTCATTCTACTCATAGTCTTAATTAGCTCAAAAATGCACTCAAGTTATAAATCTAGTTATAATTTCAACTCTAATGATTATCATGAGTATAAAAGCTTCTTCAATAAGTAGTGTCACATCAACACTATAAATAGTTTTTTGGTATAGTTTCATGTCTAATTTACAACTTAAGTCTATTTATGGATGTATTATTTTATGTATCTAAAGGTTCTTTGGTGAAGTAATATTATTTATGATTATATTTTATACAATCATGGTATGTATGGACTTTGATCATTAGTTCCTAAATTAAGAAATGTAACTTTAGAATTTTATTTATAAGTGAGGCATCCCCTATCTCAAGCTATATATTTGTATCCTCTGGATTCCAAAGGAAGGAGAATTTTTGGCTATTGAGATAATTAAGAAATCTTACAAGTTATTATGTAAATTGGGCTTAATGTGTAACTTTTATTCTTCTCCAAACTTGTGATTCATTGTATAAATTCCATTGTTATGGTATTTTAGTCTTTAGGTTATGTATAAGTGTTATCTGATATAGTTATTCATATTGTGCATTAGCTAATTTGAATGCTCTATGTTTAATAATCATAATATCCCTTTGTATATGTACAAGTTTAATTTTATAAATTTATGAACCTTTGATTATGTGCAATAATGTTTATTGTATATTTTTTTCCTTGAACTCTTAACCATGTTTAATTATTTTTTGTGCTAATAGTAACTTATAGTGAGTATTATTTCTATTATGACTTATCCAACCCATAGTACAAGATATAGTTTAGAAGGGTTTCATCTATCTTTGATTCACAAACCCCATTTTTTGCCCTACCCTTTATATTTTTGGTTTTATTTTAATCCTACCCACTTTAGGTTAAATTAACCCATCCATCCATCCATATTAAGTAGGTCTAAACTCATGTCATATCTAAACCATCCAAGGTAAAAAATTACTCTGCTCACCACTATTCCACCACTAGGTTGTTTACAAAACCCAATACCCTAAAACTCGTGCCTTTGAGTTAATATTTTTCACCTATCCAAAATTATTATAGGATACCTCATAAGATTCTTTAGTGTGCATAAAACCCAAATCAATGGGAATTAAATTGATGTTATAATGAGCTCTAATTTTTCATTTATTTAAAAGATTATTTGAGTTGCATTAGATATATCTAGAAGACTAACAAGATCCACCTATTACACTACCCTGATATTCACACCCTTGCATATACATAGAAAATTTTGGTTAGATAGAGGTATCTTAAGTGGACCCTAATTCAAATCATAATAGCTTGTCTTCATCCATGTATGATGGCCCTAGTTTGGTTAGCTAATTCTACTATCATTGTGCCTAAAGACATACATGATTTTTCTAGAAATATTGAGAAGTATATTCCTACCTTTTATCACTCAGGAGGTAGGACTGTTGAAGAACATATAAATTATTTCAAGACTATGTTAGGGATATTAAACATAACCCATGAGGATGTAGCATGTTGACTCTTCCCGTTTACCTTGCAGGATGATGCTTATGATGGTTCTTCAATATCTTGGAGAATTCAATTACCTCTTAGATAAATCACTGTCCCAAGTGTCATATATCAACACTTTACAAGCATGAGAAGAGATCTCAATGAGCTTATTATAGCCTTTAATGCAAGATTCCAAAAGTTGTATAGCTGAGTTAACACTTACTATAAACCAATGAAGAATTAACCTTAGAAAAATAAAAAATGCCTTTGACTCTATGACAACTATCTTACTCTATATATCACCTAATATTACTACACTAATACTAGTCTATGTTGAGTCTATTAACATTGACTGGTAGTTGAATCCTTGGTTACAATCCTTGGATCTGCCCCATATTAATCTTAGCTTTCCATCCTTTAACCCAATTCCAAATGTTAATCATAATGCTATGGATTAAAATTATAACCAAGTGTATACATAATTTCCTTTGGACCATGCTCCACCTAACTATCACCTTAACTTTCTAAATAATCTCATGTTTACACCTAATCAACAAAATTAGAACCAGTGTTTGATACCAGTTAATACTATTACCACCCAAGGTGTTTCTTATGATTCTACAAAATAAGAATTGGATGATATCCAATTAATGGTGTAGAAGTTGAGTAATGAGTTTTTTAGCATATATAAGTGAATGGGAAACACCATGGGGTATAATACTTATCATAATTTTTCATATCAAAGATTCAAAAGGACTTTCACTAGATCTAGAGACAACATTGAACATCAACCACCTAACAAGATGCTTGAAATAAACATCTTAAAAATAACACTTTCTAATTGGTGCCAAGTACACAATAAAACACAACATGGTGAGATAGACTACATATAGTTCTACAACACTTTTGAGATCTTTCAAAAGGAAATAGAAAGATAAGAAATCTTTACAAATTAGCCAAAGCCATATTCTTTCACTACTCTGGGTCATTCCATCACAATGATGGTCTTTGAAACATATAAATTTTTATTTCTAGTGGAGGATGAGAATGAACCTAAAGAGAATACATATGAAATTAATGCATTTCAATAGTTTCATAAGAACAACTATAACTTGAGGAATAAACAACCCACTACCATTTCAACACCTCCAAATAACAATGTTGCTACTCTAGTTCCTAAGGCAAATAATAATTTACCCTCTCAAAAAATAAATGATAAACTATAAAGTGTATAATTGTAAATCAAAATTGGATATAATATAATTGAATATATGAAGAATATTAATGAAAATATCAATCTTCATGAGCGAGTTCATCTTATTGAAAAAAATATAATTATTGATCAAAGCCTTGATTGGGAGAATGTCTAGTAATCATTTTAAGTTTGTTCACACCAATGCGGTTATTTACAAGGATAAACCTAAGGTGCCACTTTTTTTATAAACATAAATATGTTTGGTAAGAATGTGCATAATTATTTGGTTGACTAAAGTGCCTCAACTAATGTGATACCCATAACTATATGCAATAACTAGGTTTAATCCTAAATAAATCCAAAAGAGTGGTCCTACAATTGGACAAGTCCTCAATGCCATATGTTGGGGAGTTGAAAAACATGCATAAATTGCCTATAAACCATGTGACAACAATACATAATAGACATTCTGTTCATTGACATTATTGAAGCTTATGGATTATTGTTAAGTCATGATTGGTCAAAAACATTGAATGGATACATGGAAATAGGCTTCTCACATATGTGGTTGCCTTGAAAAGGAGTAGCTAATTAGATCTGAGTAAAATAAAAACCAAAGATGAAGTATTCAAGTATAATTCTACAAATGAGAAGGTTAACTTCACATCCTCACATGTATGTGTTTATACATTTACCATGAAGCATGAACCACATGAATGAGAATTTAAGGGTCCTTTTAAATTATAGACTCTTCATTTTGAAGGAGCTAGATCAAATCAAGGTTTGGGGGTTAGCATAGTTTTGATCGACCTAGATGGGAAATAATATATGACTGCATATAGATTTTAATTCCCTTACATCAATACTTGAGCTGAATATGAAGCTGTGATTTTGGGCCTATAGTTTGTACTAAAACACAACATCAAGTAGTTGTAGATATTTGGCAACTCAGAGCTAGTTCTCAACTAGATCATAAGAAAATAACAATACATACTCATTTACTTAAATAAGTATAAACATATATCTTGGGATCTGATTGAATCTGTTCAAGCTTTCAACATCAGAGCTATTCTCAGAGAATTAAATTAGATAACAAACTCACTAGTAACTTTAACTACCAATTTAGTACCACTCTAAAAAATTTAAAATGTATAAAATTTATGCAGATCTAGTTCCTTTCCCCTCTATCCTAGAAAATATGGAAAAATTCTAGGTATTTGATGATGATCAATAGATCATATAATTTATGAATAATTATGGGGCCTTTGAATCTCAAATAGTAGATGAAAAGGATTTTGAGTCTATGAATATAGAGGACATGGGATAATATGGAATATTATAACTAAAAGAGAATCATAAACATATGGGAATGGTCTCATTAGAGTGATCCTTTGACATGGATCCATAGGCTCAAAGGAAAAAATAGTCTAAGGTAAATGGATCTGATTTTGTCAAAGAGAATCTAAGAACCACCAACATACTCAGTATGTTAATCTAGGCCTTGATTTCAATAAAAGTGAGAAATAGAAATTAAAGGGCCTAATAATAGAATATAAATATGTGACAAATTAAACATATGAAGGCATAAAAATATTTGATCCTAGGGTCATCATGCACACTATCTTATAGAAACTAGAACATAATCCCTTCAGGTAATGTTAGAGGCTATTAAATTTAATTTTAGAGCCCTTCATTCAAATAGAAGTTTAAAAAATCTTGGATGCTAAAGTTATATTTCCCATTCAGAATTCGACCTAGGTCACTAACTTAGTGCCTTTCAAAAATAAGAATGGAGAAATCAAGTTATGTGTCGAGTTCAAAAACCTAAACAAAACATCAAAAAAAGATAACTATCCTTTGGCCTAGTTAGATGAAGTGATCCATATGGTTAGTGGGTACAAAATTGTGTCCTTTATGGATAGAGTATCAGGATATAATAAAGCTCTGGTAGAAGAAAAGGATAGAATGAAGACTACCTTCACCACCAAATGGGACACTTTACATACAAAAAGATGTCATTTGGTCTAATTAATGAAGAAAAAACTTTCTAGCATGCCATGGATTTTTCCTTTTAAGGAATTGTTATCAAGTACATTATCATTTATATGGATGATCTCATAATGTTTTCAAAATATAAATATCATCATATAGATCATCTACAGAAGGTGTTCAATAGATGTAGAAGATATGAAGTTTCATTGAATCCAAAGAAGAGCATTTTTGGAGTTATAGAAGGGAAATTATTAGGCCGTACCGTATCATTACAAAGATGGGATTTCCATAGACATAAAATAAATCTAGGATAATTAAAAAATAATGCCTCCAAAAAGCAAAAAATAAATTATATATTTATTTTTCAAGATCAACTTTGTCAAAAAAATCATTTTTAGATTTGTCGAGATTGTCAAGCCATTAAATGCCATTTTAAAACAGGATGCTAAAATAGAATGGAAAATTGAAGCTAAGAGAGCATTTTAGGATATTAAAACTATCATTTTTCAATATTCAGTGTTTATTAGTCCTAATTTTACTTGGGATTTATTTATTTTCTCATTTTCTTCGGAGCACACTATCTCAACAGTGCTCATGCAAAAGGTAGATAATACTAAACACCCAATTACTTTTATGAGTACTAATATTAAGGATGTAGAACTAAAATATTACATGATAGATAAAAAATATATGCCTTGATCAAGGTAGTGAATAATTTTAGACACTTTATTCTTAGAAATAAGACATATGCCATCATCCTAAATCAAGTTGTCAAGCTCATACTTGAACATAATGAATTAGGAGAAAGAAGAGGTATGTGGATGGATATATTACAAGATTTTGATCTTGAAATTAGACCAGATAAGATGATACAAGGCCAAGGAATAATCCATCCCATGACTAAATGGATCGATGTATTCACATCAATTAGATCAATGAAACATAGGTAGCCAATGGTGACTAATATTCTCACATCATCTGTTACCTACTCACATGCACATGCCCCATCGAATTGAATAAAGAGTAAAGGTGAGCCTTTATGCTCAATTTATACCATTAAATTATTAAAAATGGGAGTATTTTATATAAATAATGAGTTAATCTAATTAAATTTTGTCTTAAGATAGTAAGCTATGGATATCTTGGATAATTTGCATCAAATAATAGGTAGTGGACGTCCCTCAGGCAATGCAATAGCTCATAATATCTTGAGAATGGGATACTACTAGCCTAAAAATTTTAGAGACACCCATAATAATGTCTAAACATGTCATGAGTGTTAGGTATTCAAGAAAAGGGAAGTGCAGGCTTTCATACCTTTACAACCAGTCATTAAAGGACATCCTTTTAATCAATGGGTTATAGACTTTGTTGGAGTGATCAATCCATACTCTTTAGCAAGACATAAGTTTATCCTAATAGACACTTATTATTGCACTAGATGGATAGAGGTTGTGGCTAATAATAATTCTAGAGCCCAAGATGTGATCAAATTTATGGAAGAAAACATACTGACTAGGTTTGGCACTCCAATTTCTTTGGTCTATGATAACGATCAAGTCTTTTAATCTACAAAATTTACTTAGTGGGCCTATGACAATAAGATTTCCATTAAGTTTTCTTAAAATTATTACCCACAAGGTAATGGGGTCACTAAATCTACTAACAAGAACTTGATAGATTCCATCAAGAAGTTATCATAAGATAAACCAAGAGAATGCCATTTACTACTGATGTATGCACTATGGGTAGATAGAATAAGGCATAAGAAATACCTCAAGGATTTGCCTTTCATACTAGTGTATGGATGGCAAACATTTTTATATATTACTCTCAAACTATGAATGTATCAATTCATGCAAGAGTATATTGGAAAAGATGAAAGAGTTTAGCCTAGGTTTCTAGACATAGTCTAGATAGAGGATGCACGAACAAAAACATTACATAGTTTTAGCAAGCACCAAGACATTGTAAAAATATGGTGATAAGAGATCCAAAATCAAATATTTTTGGATATCAGACTTAGTGATTTTATGGGCTAAGGTACATGAAAAGAAAGGACAATATGATAAGTTCACTTCTTTATAGATTAGGCCATACCAAACCTCTAAAATTATGGGCAACAATGTTTTTCATTTGAAGCACCTCCAAGGTAATGATTTTGATTTTCCAATAAATGGGTAGTTTTTGAAATATTATTTCATGGATACTCATATGGAGACACTTTTTAATGACTATGAGTCTAGATTTGGAAGTAGGAATAGGTTAGAATTCAAGCTTTCTAGAATATATTTCCTACTTTTTGTCATTCATTTTCTTAGATTAGTTTTTAGTTTTTTCTAGATTAGTTTCCTATTTTCAACATTTATTTTCATAGTTAGTTTTTTTACTTTCTAGATTAGTTTTCTTAAAATCTATAATAGTAAGAACTATTTCTTATGATAAGGCTATCCTAATTATCCCAAAATAGGGTAAAAAAGGGTGTCTAAAAATTAGTGTTCATTGAGAATTGCTCCAGATGGATCTTAAACTTTTGAATTAAGGTATTTTATGACTAGAATCAGTTCCTTATCTAAATTAAACAAGTTCACCAAGTCTTTGAAAATTTCTATACTATACTCATGTAAATTTTAGAAATACTTTTCATTTTCAAAGATTAATTACAATCTTATATGCTAAAACTTGGAGGAGAGATAATAAAAATTGAAATGAATATATTCTAGTAGAGATATATTGATAAAAATAAGGTTTTTATACATACACCTAACCAATAGTGGTTCCCAGCGCTTTTTCCATCTATGTTAAAAAAAGGTAAATTAATTGATTAAATCATTAAATTATGGAAGAGGGATTCAAGTAAACTTTGTTAGGGCTATGGATGTTTGGCTATAAATAGAGTAATGTTTAGAGTGAAATTAGATTTATCTCTACCAAGACTATGGATGCATGGCTGATAGCAAAGTAATGCCTAGGGTTCCCTTACTATTGTTATAAAATAAAAAAATAAAAATGAAACCTACAGGTATATCTAGATATATTTTTTTTAAATATCATATCAAGGGGTAAATTAATTATACGTAATCATACATAAATCTTAAAAATGAAAAATGGTTAATATGTTGCATGATGAAGTTGGATTCTTTTTTTGTTCTCTACTATATTTATATTTTACTTATAATCGAAAGAGTTCTATCATAATACATTTTAAAAAAAATGGGTTCTCAAATACTCTAGAGTATTTCCCCATGGAGTCACCATTTTTGTGCCCCAACACACTCCACTTGGTATTTTACAAATATGGACCCACGTTTATTACTTAGAAGATTTATTCATAAGGCAAAGTCTAAAGACTTGATCCATGAATGAAATAACCTTAGAGCCCAAGCATTATGCATCTTAAATTCTATGGTTAAATGGTTATCTTGAGTACTATATTATTTCATTAGAATTAAAGTTTTAAGCATTGATATATTCCTTATGAAAACATTGGACTTTCAAAATCAACCATTTTCATTTGGAAAACTAACGATACTAAATGTGTTATGTTCTAGTTTATTCTTGCTTGGTTTTTTCTCCTATGTAAGATATTTCATGATTTAGTTTATTCTATTTCATATCCAAAATATCTTTGTTTTTTTTGATCATTTCAAGTGGAATCATCCTACTCATATACAGTCCTTGGTGATCGGCCAAGCCTTTATTTTATTTAGATTATTAATATTTTGATAAGTGTCACCATCTCATCCTTTTGTAGTTATCCAATACCTAAGAAAATTCTTAAATCTTATAATTCTTTGGGTCGCTAGGATCATGCCGAGTGTCACCATCCTACTAACCTAGATTTAAAATGGTAAAATTACAAGTCATGAAGTCATCCAGGCAAGTAGAGTAGTGTTATCCATTCACATGGCATCATCTCACTCATCTTAATCGATGGATATTTCCACACTTCATGAAGTTTAAATGATTCTCTAGAGTATCAAGATTTATCCATTATCATTATCCTAATAAAACACATATCAAATCAACAAACCTATATTATGTGATCATCTAGGGAAGAAATATTAACAAGATCCATCCATGTGTCATCATCTTAGGCACCTGCAGTCTTACATACACAAGGTACAAAGGAAAATTTTAAATGATTTCTCAAGAAATATGATATTTTTCCATGTGTCACAATATCATTGACTCATAGTCTAAAAATCATATAATAAAGAGTTTTATATTCCAAATAAGTGGATACCAAAGTTCTCGTCAAGTGTCATTAGCTCAAAAACCCATGGCCAAAATAAATAAATTACAAAGGGCTAGAGTTTAGTCACCAAAAAATAAGTGATACATAGCTACGTGTCTCCATGATAAACAAGTAAATATAAAGACACAAAATCTAACTCCAAGAGCACTAAAAAAGGACATATTCTATACTAAGATGACAAGGCACTTAGGAATAGAAAAAGGAAGCCACACGGAAATAAGACCTACTAAAGTTGGTAGTATAAAATCAAAATTTAAATAAGTAAAACTAGATGGAGAATGGATTGAAACCCATTATAGTCATTATTTTTCATGAATTGGCACTTAATGCATTCAATTCCCAGAGTGAATGAATCTAAAATAATAAATTGAGTTTCTCAATGAGATTTGATCACATTGACTTCTACTTACCTTGCACACATTATGAACTCAAGATTCACAATGACTTCAGTCTTTTAGAGAACACATAATTCCAATGTCTTACACATCTCACACTCCTCTTCCCTCGTCATATTCAATTATTGGCATGACCAAATATATAAACATAGTGTTTAATTTAGAAACACTATAAAACAAGTTCAAACACTATTTGGCCATATGGGATGAAGTCAAATCTATAAAACCATATAGGGAAAAAGATAAATTTTTCTTCTTCATATAGAGATACAAATATGATCTTTTTATTATCAAGGTAGTATACCTACACAATGTTGGGTTGAAACCATAGGTAATGCCCTGCATTGACTTGCTCTTCGATTTATTTGAAATTGAGTAAAGTATTGGGAATATATTGCACTATAGGATCAAAAATACCCCTATGGCATACATTGGTGGCAATGCCTTTGATAATTAGTATTGGCTTCTTACTCTTGAAATCATTTATGAATAGGCTATGGTCAATTCATGGCTACTTGAAAATTTTATACCTTGTAAATTACAACAGTGTGCTAAGAACCCAAATAACTTTACAATTAGAGGCCCAATATATTATGTCCCCATAACATCTCTTAGACCAAGTATAGTAATCACATGTATCTATTTAACTAATTATATGGTTTTCTTAACATTTTTTATATCCATGAGATATGGGTCCCATTGCTAAACATAACTTTGAGTTCAAATAAGATCATTACCCTAGGTGAAATTATCAGTTTCAATTTAATGTATCACATTAATAGCCTAGGTAAGCTATGTGATGGTAATTTATACATGATGTCATATGTGGTGGATGATATAACTACCATATTGCATTTATCCTTTATGAAACTATGGGAACCATCCATAAAATATCCCAAAATTGGGATTTATGACAAATTTAACAATTTTAATGTGCAAAAGTTTAGAAAGTAGATTAAGAGATTGATAGATACATTCTACCCTATGATATATGGATCCATCTATGGTCATAACATGTCTAGGTTATCAAACCACATCAAGATAAATATCAAGAAAATGGGTGACTACTGGCACTACCCAGAGTGCATTATAATTGGGATAGAGGGCACCACAACACAACCTCTATAGTTACCACATATTATTCTATACAAAGTGGAAAAATAATAAATTGATGCAAAACTAGTTGATAGTGTAAATTTTCAATTGATGGGAGCTAAACAAGGAGAGCTTCACCCAACCCCTCTCAACATCGGCCATATAAAATACACAAAATGAGAGCACCTCAATTTTGTGGGAAAAATTGGAATGCACTATGGTTTGAAGATGGAACCTTTCACGTATTATAATCCTAGAAATAACATCAAAGATAACTTTAAGAAATATGACAAGGTTAAAATTTCTTATGGATATAAATCATACACCCATGATTTTTATATTCAGGAATGCTTAAGATGATAGTGATGTTGATATTAAAATACACAATGTTGGCATGTTTATTATAGTATCCCAAAGGATGCCAAGAGGATATATGGAGAGAAATGGACCTCTACATAAATTCATGAGTCTCTTTCTTAGACAAGAGTAGAAAAGTGAACTGATAAAGATGAAGAAATAGGTCCACCTATGGAGGTAAATGTTTAAGATAGATCTAGTATTTCTCAAGATTCCCTCATAACTTTAATTATTGCTACTCTTATTCTACATACATCTAGCACAAATAAATTTGTAGGTTTTATCAGAGCTATAGGACCAATTTATTTTACACCCTTACCTCCATTAACCATGGTACAACAAGTAAGCCTCCCTTATTTATTATTATAATTTCATATTGGCCCTTTATCACCACTCCTATAACATCACAATTAGTACAAATTTCCATGGGGAAACCATGTGTAATTACTTGACCACTAGACACTACCATTACCACTTCACCTCCACCTTCCACCGTTATATCCCCTACATCCTTCATTCCACCCACTATAGGGCTAACTTCGAGTTCTACTAGGCCCCAATTGGAAACATACCAATAAAGTTGAAAACTCTTCCTCAACCTCCAAAATATGTGCAACAAGAATAAATACCTATTGAAGGCTTGTTTGTCAAAATGATCCCTATATATGGGGAGTCAAAGGAGGAGAAAGAGGGAAAATAAGAATCAAATCTAATTAAAATGTATAATAGTAGTGACAATGAGTAATGGAATACATAAGAAGATTGGTTCTTTGATGAAGACACAAAATTTGAACAAACAACATCATTTGAAGAAACTGATAAGGATGAAGAAGAAGAAATTGAATCTAGAGGGATTGAAATATCAAGGGACTCTGAAGATATTTAGTAAGGAATCATTAACTCAATTGTAACTAAGATATTATTAGATAGATAAGAAGATATAAAATATGAGGTAGATTCTAAATGAAAAGTCTCAATTCAAGGATCATTATAAACTATACCTCCTAGCTATCCATCTCAAGCTATAGAGGCAACAACTATAATGGAAAATGTCCTTGTTACTTCCCTCTATAATTTGAGTACATGGGTCCTTGATTCTTTGGTGACTTCTTCAGTTTCCACTACTACATTAAATATAATATTTATCACCCATTATTTACATTCTTTAAGGCCATAAAATAAGTCCCAATAGCCACAATGCCTTTTTTTTATACCACATCCCAAGGTCCTATGATTTGGTCATTTCCTCCTATTAATCAGCCTACTAAGGATCCCCCTACCACTACTATTACTACTGGGGTTACTTAGACATTAGTTAGAGATTATATGCAAAATTTACTTAATACTTTTATTATTTATTCATTTTTTAATCAGATTGACCCTCAACCCACTAAGCTAAAGAAACAAGTGCATTTTAAAAATATGGTGGCTACTTCTATTTTCTCTACACAATCTACACCTCCTAGGCTATCCACATAATTAGGTATGATAATTGACCAAGCTACCCAGACATACTCCTCCATAGTTTTAGTGCACAAGGAACTAAGCAACACTAAGTATATTATTGTCGTACAATCCTAGAGGAAGGTCATTGGATGTAAAAAATCCATTCTTTCCTTTTCATAATTGCTTACACCATCTCTTACTACCCATCATGTTATAGTTTTAATGTGTCCTCTAGGAAAATATCCTTCTTATACATATGCATCCATATAAGAAACAAAAACATAATCTATAGTGAATATCCCCTCATGGATTTAGAAGTTGCAATAAGAGGAGGTAGGTAGACAAGATCTAATAATCACTAAGTAGCCAATATTAGGATTCTATTTTGATATATAAATGAATATATTGAGAAAGGTTAAAATAAAAATTATGCTTATAGAGGGTGAAAGTGTTGAGATAGAGTAGGGAGAAGACATATTCTCTCCAACCAAAAAGATAAATTTCAATCCCATAGACCAAGATTAATATAGGGAGGATCCTTATAGTTTTGTGGATGCAATTGGAGGGGTGATAAAATAAATTTTTAGGAACTATGACCAGTCTAGGAAAAGTTCACAAAAAGCAAACATCATTTAAGCTCCTAAGTAAATTATAGATAATGTGTAGAGTATAGCTAAGAAGCTATATGATAATCTTAATTCAATGGTAGATGTATCCTATTTTTATAATAAAATGAAATATATTGAAGGAAAGCTTAATTTTTTGGGTCAATATATAAGGAAGAAAGCTTATGTTTATCTGAATTTGATAACAATGTCAAAAGTTGTATGGGTATAAAGTCACGTGGCCACCAAGGGAGATTGCTTACTTGAATTGAATAATTTCAGTCAATAATGAAAAGTTATCTCTATTTTTAAAAACATGAGAGTTGTAAGTGTGAATACTCATCTTGGGCAGTTTGTAATTAAGCCTATTTTTGAAGGTCTACTCAGAAGTATAGCTGATAACTTCCTAGCTAAATTTGAGGGTATAGTTTACAAATGAAGAGATCATGCAATTAATATATTTTACTAAGTGAAGGGTCATGGTAATATACACCTTATATGTGGAGTTAAAAGTTGTAATGGTTTTGCACAATAAATTGATGGATACTAGTCCATAGTTGTTCAATATATATCTTCTTGATTTAAAGACTATCAATATTAATTTTCAATATATTTCAAGATATTCACAACTTGTACTTACAAATGAAAGCATTCGAGGGATCAACTACTACTTTAATATCGCCATTAATGCCTCTATAAGGCACTTAGCCTTAGGATCCAAAGAGCACATTAGTACAAACTCAGACTAGGTCTGCTTATGTTTCACTCCCCATTTTTACTCTAGTAATAGTGGGGTCTACTTTAATAAATTGTGGACACATTATCATATGAAACACCTCTAGTTACAATAAAAGTGCCACTAGTACCATTGTTCAAACTAGTCACAATCTCAGTTAGCACATCAACACTAACTCAAGTTGTAAATCTAGTTATAACTAAAACTCTAATGACTATCATGAGAAAGCAAGCTTATTCACCAAATAGTTACACATTAGCACTATAGGTTTTTTTTTTTGGGTATACTTACATGTCCAAGTTGTAACTTAAGTCTATTTTTAGTTTTATTATTTTCTATATCTGAGTGTTATCTAGTATAGGAATATTATTTATGATTATATTATATATATGCATGGTATGCATGAGTTTTGACACTTAATTATTAAATTGAGAAATGTAAATTTAGACTTTGCTTGAGAGACGAGGCATCCCCCATCCCAAGATATATATATTTGTATCATCTTGTTTCCAAATGGAGGAGAATTTTTGGCTATTGAGATAAATAATTAATCCTACAGGTTATTTTATAAATTAATCTTGATGTGCAAATATGATTCTTCTCCAAACATGTGATTCATTGAAGAAGTTCCATTATTCTGGTATTTTATCTTTGAGTTGTGTAGAATTTTTATTTTATATAATTATTCATATTGTATATTAGCTAATTTTAATGTTTTGTGTTTAATAATCATAATCTCCCTTTATGTATGTGCAATTACAATCTTACGAACACAACAACCTTTGATTATGTGAATTAAATTTTATTGCATATTGTGTTCTTAGACTCTTAACTATGATTATTTTGTGTGCTAACAGTAACTTTCAATGAGTATTAGTTCTCTGAATACTTTTCTAACCCATTGTCCAAGATGTTATTTAGAAGGGTTTCATCTATCTTTGATTCACAAACCCCATTTTATACCTTACCTTCTTTAATTTTTGGTTTTATTTTGATCCTACACACTTTAGGTAAGATTCACCCATCCATATTAATTAGGTTTAGACTCACATTATACCTGAACCATCTCAGGTAAACAACCACTCTGTTCATCGCTATTCCACCACTAAGTTGTTTACAAAGCCCAATACCCTACAACTCGTGCCTTGAAGTGAATATTTTTTACCGATCCTAAAATATTATAAGTTACCTCATAATGTTCCTTGGTGTACATAAAACTAACATCAATAAATTTTATTACATTACCTCCTCTATAACCTCTAAGACAAACAAAATATTATTGATAATATCATAGAAGGCATGGGAATCATATAAATAATATTTTATCTCTAAAGAAGAAGATTCAATGCATATTTTATAGTGGTGATCCTATAATAGATACATTTTAATTTTGATAATAAACATTCCAAAATTCAAAAAAAAATCCAAAATTTCAAAAAATCAAATATTCCAAAAAATACAAAAACATTTAAATAAATTAAAATATATAAAAAATATTTATCATTTTACATGTTTGTTGGGATTTGCATATGTTATTTACTTTATACTAGTATATGTCATATCATTTATATACACACATGTTTCATGGGTACTTTAGTGTGATATAGGCACACATTAGATTCATGATATCTCAAGCATGTAGATGTTGGACCTTTCCTCTTCTAGCGTGATACACTATGTTGGGGGCATCCTACTTTTATATGATCATAATTAACACATGTTTTATTATTTTAATATCATTTTACATTATCTTACATAGCTTATATATCTTTCACATGCCTATACTCATGTTTTTATCTTACATAGTGTATTTGATATGATATTCTACATGACATTTTACTAATACATGTATGTAGAGACTAGTATGACATGATTATGTGAGTTGCTTATATCACATTACTTCATATATTTAAATTATCTTCCTTTTCTTATTGGACATAGATCCCTAAGTGTTTATTGTTTATTTGGTGTGTGGATATTTACACATGTATTCCACTTAAAGTGGCACTTGAACATTCCCTTTGTTTTTTTATCTACTTAGACACCTCTTTGTGTGACATTTGAGTAATCTTGTGTGTGTGCTTGATTCTTTGATGATTTTATTATATTATAGACATTTCAATGATTCTTATCATGCATATTAGGGATTTTTATGTATGCATACTATGAGCTTCATTGATATATCTACTTTGACATGACATTACTAGATATTACTTTTACTACATGATTCACACAGATAATAAATAGTTATCTCATCCTTTTGAGATAAGGTGATTATAATTTTCACAACCCCTCACCTAACAAGGGGGAATATAATTGGAGGAATGTCATAGAAGACATGATTCCACATACATACAGATGACATAATAAGAATAATTTAAGTCAATTATTATAGTTTACATGATTCAAATATATATTAGGGAGAAAATTTTATGCATTGGGCACAAATTTGGGACAAATATTTTCAGATTTATGATACATATTATATACATGTTACATATCAGAGGCTACATTTTGATATATAATTCCAAGTGACACATATTCAAGGTGTACATGCACCAAATTATAGAGACACTTTCAAATTATACATACATTTATTCACTGACCTTACTAAGATACACCATTTGGGATTTTATTTATTGTAGTAGTTTGGCTCTTTTTTATTTGTAAAATCAAGATTTTATGTCCTCGATGGACTTAGGATTATGATTTTATTATTTTGAGTTGATATAGCTATACCATTAGACTTGTGCAGGATTGAATAAATTGGATAGGCTAGCTATACTATAGTTGTGTGATTGAGATTTTATGCTTTCAATGTACTTGGCATAATTCATCCTTCTACCAAATTGGGGGAATGATCACCCTCCAATTCCCCTATTCACATATCCAATTAATAGTTTTGAAACTCCTTCCATTGATTCAAATAGGTATCATCTCTACCAAGACAAACTACCAAGGGAAAACATGGTTGCATTGACACATAGGTGTACTCCTTTAATCTCTTTATTTCAAGTATTTCCAAATTATTCAATTTTTAGATTATATGCACTAAATACACCTATAACATGCTCTAAGTTTTAGGCCATTCATATATAAAAAATTCAAGTTGTGTCAAGTAAAGACAAGAAGTGTTCTACACACCATGGTATGTTACCTTTCCTTTAAACTAGTAATTTCATCCTTATGCATTACTATTTTAAAAGGGGGGGGAGGGGGGGGGGGGGGGGGGGGGGGGGGGGGGGGGGGGGGGGGGGGCGGGTCGGGAGGGTCATGGGGGTGTGGGAAGTAAACTCTTAAATTTGGATTTATATGTTAAAATAGTCTTGTAAACTTGATAAATATATTTTATGGATCTACCCTTTAATTTTACCTTCCTCGCATTTAAAAGGCTCAAATTTTCCACATCACTAAGTCTAATTACTTACTTAATATTCCAACCCTAATTATTTTGATTATCTAGATCATTTTTAACCATAAGATGCCTATAATTAAAAGTGTATGGGTTGGCCTAAGAATGTCATTAACCCTTTCATGATTATTATTTAAAAAGAGATAGTATAGATATAATTCAAATCCAATTCATTTGGACATCTAATAATTACCAAGAAATCACACATTCAAGCTAAATTAATCAATTGTAAAACTAAGTTATTCTACCTTATTCATCCATATTTGTATATCAAACATAAGATTAGTCATACCATAGGTATGAAGCACTTAAAAGACATCCCATGAACTATATTTATCAAGTCACAAGCTAGATCACTACATGCATTATCATATAGTATATTCCACCCTTGTACACATGCATTCCCACACATAGGGTAGAACTATAAAGGTTTGACGCCCCCTTCCTTGAAGTTTGGATATGTAGATAATGCTCATTGACAAATGGGTCTTCAGGGTCATCTTGACACCAAGATCCCAATAGCCCCTTTTTACAAGGTAACCTAATCTAAGTAGAGAGCTAGGGTTTGAACTACAAACATTCATTGACAACTTATGTGAAAGATTGAGATATATCATATGAAATGTAACAAAAAACTTAAAAATAACTAGGATGTTCCATCTTAATATAATGAACATTTTATATAGGATAGTTACATTGGGATTTAGATAATAGTATCAATGCAAGTTTCCACATGGTGACACAAGTTTATAGGTTTCCAAAAAGAATATTTCCAAAATCTGATGATTTATTTTGAACATCAGACAACCTATTTCAACACATGTACATCTCATATTTGTATGCAACTTATTACATAATCTAAGTATTATTTATTCTTTGTATTTTTGTAATTAAAATACTCTTTAGAATTGTAATTTACATATTTAGTATTTTTTTTAATTCAACACTGAAATAGAATATCATAAATTGAATTATATAATTAGCCTACTTTTAAGAATAGGTTATCCCACTCTTGACTAG